>UZAN01040450.1:27040-58175 GCA_900618425.1 Echinostoma caproni | reverse complement strand
AAAAGTATTTCCGGTATTCTGTGAACACATGAGGAACTCGGATGAGTTATGAGTTGTCCTTGAACCCAATTGGATGCGGTCTCTTAGAGATGTGGTTTAAATGAACTCGGCCTTCAGAAGATATCTCAATGTGCGTCTGACCATCTCTGTTTCCATTGTGTTTCCGCGCATTTGATAGCACCGAAAAACAGCGATACCGATAAAGGGTGTAGTGATCATACCTCAGTATAACAGCGAGCAGTAAAACAGCTCCACCAGTACTGTGCTTAGTTGTGAGTCAAACAATCTCATTGTCGCAAATACAACTGGATTTACTCAGAGTGAGCCCGAATGGCCAAGAATGCAAACTATGTATAGTCGTTGATCGTATCACGTACACACACATACACACAATTACACACAGCGCGATTGCTCCCTCCTTTCTCATTGTCTTGTTCCTCTCACCCGTGACCTCAAACAATCCAATTCCCTCTGACCACCTCTTCAATCTGATTGGATCATTTTCTGCGAATTGCGAAATTTCGAATACCTCAAATCGATACGAGACTGTCTGAGTACGCTGTTTTGGAAATATGCTGCGTATTTCACCAGATAGGTTGCCACGGCGAGCTATGTTTGCCGAGGCAGGTAGCAGTTAGCAAAAGATCAAGGGCGGCCAAACTAAGACCTGGCATGAGGGTATGAAAATGCTAACACAGAGACCGGGCCACGAAGGTCCCGTTAGGCTACTTGGCTGGGGAACCCGGGATCATGGTCACCGCTGTGCGCTATGGCTGGTTGTTGCAAACAGTGGCGCTCGTGCATCTCATGATTTTTGTAACCTCAGCCTATATGAATTCTCTATCTTCCGCTTGTATTTGCTTTCAACATTCCAAACATCATTCTGCTCCTTTATCCAAATGGGGCACCAAAAGACAGCAACCAAAACCGGCGCCTCAAAGTGCATAGTTAATGGTTTTAAAAACTGAAACTGATTATCGGTTGGTAATGTTTGTAATTCTCTTGTTGTCACCTATAATCCAGCCGTGATGATGGCACTCCTGTTGTACACAGTCGAGGTTCATTGACCATGTTAAAGACTCGGGGTTGTGGACAATGTGTGGATTCTCCCTCGGATTAACTGGGCAAGCATAACATCTCTTATTGCAGCTGAACTATCCGACCGATCGATAAATGAACCCGATCGGTAGTGTTATTTTCGGACACAGGAGAAAGGTAGGTTCCGAGTCCGATGCTGTCTAAGTGTTGGTAGAGGATCACCACAGAAGAATCAGTTTTGAAACGATGCGTCATGTGGGAAATTCGGATGGAAGAATTTAAGCTATGGTGACACTGGGCCAACGTTGGACTCGTCTAAGATGCAGGCACTGNCCGGTAAACGGTTAATCATAATAAAACTTTGAACGTGTCTTAAACACGGTCTACAATATGCAATAAATGCACACAGTTAGGGAATTTGTTTGGACATAGATCGCTAAAATACTGGAATAGGATTTCCATTAAAGGGCTACTGGTCGAGCCGGAATCTTTTTTATCAGAACGGTGGCAAAGGAGTCTCACATGAGGTCAACATGTATAAATCTATGCAATAGCTACTGAGTAGTTTTCATGAGTCAACGGTCTCACATTCACAGTCAGGAAATCCAACGATCCACTCAATCCAAGTGCGTCTCCCAGTAGACAATGTGGTAACATCCTTTACGGCCTTCCAGATCGATGTCTGCTTGTAGCCCGAACCTAAAATGTCTGCGAAGTCATGGTCCATGAAAAGAAAGTCGGAAGAAACTTTGGCTTGATTTCATCAAATGACAGTTTCACATTTAGGATTGTCAAACAATACGGTTTCTAAATAACGTTTTTGAATCGCGCCGTAGTTTCAGTTTTTGCTCCTTTCTCTACCACATTGGATCACAAGTTTGGTCCGCTTGAATGTGAACTGTAATTTCTGCGACTGTTTGACACGTTTATTTTCCTGATTTCGAATAATATGCTAAAATGACAGAGAATTCAACTAAAGTCTCCTTTATTTATTTAGGAAATGAGCTCATGTATAACGGCAAGTTTTAAATTGATTTTTATTCATTTGACCTAATCGATTGACCCAAACGATTGATCTGGTTTCGTTCCCACAAAATAACTTTACCCCCTACGCAAAAGTGTGCACAGCGTTGTGTAACAGAGGAATGAGCAATCGAAATATTCCAACCGGGATTGGTCAACCCGAGAGAAACTTTAGAGAGAAAGGGAACTCCGTGCTGTGCCGTCTCTCTCGTTAGAGTTGGGTGATGGTGGCCAAGCTTGAGGTCCAAACCTCACGTACGGATCAGTCGGGATGAGTCCCATATACTGAAGAATGCTTGGGTCTACACGATTTCTCGAGAGACAAATGCGATCTATCAAATCTATTGTCGAAAGACTTTTTAAAGCACTATTTGCTTCGTAATAACATTGATCACCCAATCCGATTTTATGTTTCGAAACTTACAGTTAACATTAGGCTATTTATGGTGAAACAGATCACTGGGCATTGCTAGTGGTGATCCAACCACGAGTGTGGAGGCTGTGGGTTTCCGATGGCGTTCCAAAGTCATCAAGGTCAGTCGTAATCTACACACATATTTCATCAAATGTTTGAATATAATTGTGAGAGTGAATAGTAGACTATAAAATAGATGCCTCATTTGAAATGCTATGAAACTCGGTCAAAGGAAAATTCGGAAGTGGTGATGAGAAAAGAAACACTTGAAGAAGATTCGGAGAGCTGGCGTCACGGGCATTAATTAGCCCATGATATATTTGTCTCATAAAACATGCCTACTTATAAGTAGTCAACTTGCAACGTTTACTTGGCGATGAACCAGTATACAACTCTTATTTGTCAATTTAGCTGGTGATGCCGCTGTCTAAGACCAGAAAAAACAACGTTCATAAAATATTCTTTCATTACCTATGAATTAGCGATTCCTTATCACATGTGCAAAAGCCGTGCGGCCGTAAAAAATCTATTATGAGATACTTCCTTGGGTTCCAGAACAGCTCACGACACTTGCATGACGTAACTTTTCAAGGGGCTCAGCCGCTAGTTGCATTTAACTTTCGATGCGAAATACTGCGATTTGGTGATCAAATCAAGTCTTTTTGGTGTTGTAAGGCCACCTTTTTAAAGGTTAATACGTTCCGAAAAACGTGAATGAGATGGGTAAAAATAAACGGAACATGACCCCGGGATTGAACTATTTGAAGTTCAGATACTGGGAAGAATATGTAGGTTGCAGGCAGGTTCTCTGTGTCAGAATAATATTGGGAAGTCCATCGGATAGTCATCGGTTTCTTTTCATCTGATGGAAATGTTCACTTACCTCTCGACCTTATGAGTCAATGGTCAAAACGAACTGATCAATCGCAACACGCAACAAATAAGGATAGTCAGTAGAATGAGATCGATATTCTCTTTGTGTTCACCTAAACGATTTGATAGAACTGTTTTAGCTCGTAACCATTTTCAGTTCGAATTCAAAGTAAATTTGCATCTGGATAATGAGTTTTTGGCTACTTAATTAGACTGGTTTCTGAGGTCTGTTTCCTTTCAAATAGACTATATTGGTTGTCATATAAAATTGATTAAGGGCAGCGTTTCCTGGTCCGGTAACTAATGAGTGTCGGTGGAGAACCATCAGACTCCCCAAATTTGAACGTGAAACACACAGGATAGTAGTATTAATTTTGTTTTATCAGACTTTCGCTTGACAACTGTTCAAAGTTAGGTGATCTCGGGCAGCACTAGGAAAATCTTCAGCGGGTGAAAAACAAAACAGACCTGTCACCCTCAGACCATATAAACGATTCCGCGCTTCGCGGTGGTAAGTTTTCCAATCGGTGCAGAACAGTATATCTGAAAGAAAGCCAGGGTGATCATCGCTTTTGACCACGTATGGTAAAACAACGGAAGAGGGTAATTTAACGCGGAATCGACATAAGATTGTGGAACAGGATTCTCGACTGTAGACGACGATTAGTGAAACTAACTTCTTATGAGCATTCAATCTATCCAACACATGATCTTCATTGACAAGGCAGATACTTGAGCAATCTGTAATTAACTGGAATATTTTCTGACCACACAACATGCATAACATACCGTTTCAGAAATGCGAAACTTGATTCAAGGTAAAGAACTCCAATAAACATTCCTTTCCTAATGAATTATTTTTGTTAAAATTCATAATTTGAACCCATTTAGATCACCGGAATGGTGCTATAGTATTGGTCATTTTGTTGTGAAGTTTCCTTAAGGAGATAGTTGATTTTGTTTATTTTCGATGGACGGAAAAAAAGTCAATTGATGAAACTTTATATCGTTCATCCAGAATTATAGTCAAGTGTCGATGGGTTGGTTAGCTGCGTTCAGTTGGTCAGTCAGTCAGTCAGTCAGCTGCAGTCAGTCAGCTTCTCCTATGGAATATTCTTTGTGATTTAGTTGGACTGTCTTACAGGAGCGGTTGCTTTTCCCTAGCACAGCTAGGTGTTGATCATGTGTTATTATCCACAACAGATACAAAGGTAACCTTCTCACTAACACCTCTTTTAGCTGGAAAACAGGGTGGAATTACTGGCGCTACTGCAGTCATCCTTCACCGGTTGAGCGAAACATAACCCTAGTCTTTCCATGTTAAATAGGCGTCAAATGAACTGAATATTCCCAGACGTATTAATTACCCTCATGGTATCATCATCCTCCAAACAATAAATTTTCCATCCTTACCAGCAGTCAAATTTTGCACAACTAACCGTATCCGAACCGTCACTGGATTATCGATTAACGAGGTTTTTGCTGAATATTTGTCTATCAGATAAAAATTTGAAAAGCATTTCGAAATTACAGCACGTTTTCATGTGATCATTCTTCTGCTCCTCAACTGGTACCTACCACAAGAAATTTGATATACTAATCAGAAAACATAGTAACAGGGAAAGCAAACAGCTTAACATGTTAGACCGATGGGGAGACGAAATAACACAGTGGTCTGTCTATTGCGCACAATGAGTCACCACTGTCTGATCACCGCCATCTGAGGAAGTTATGATAACCGAAAATATTTTACCAAATCAATAATTAAGATTCGTTAAACCTCACTTAGAATTTACTCCACTTTCCTAACTAACCTCAGTGTATCTGTACAAGAGCAAGCTGGCTACATTCGACATTTTTGTCGGTAAGGCTACCCCGATAATAGTGTAAGGTGAGTGATCCCGTGTTATGGCTGAGTCATAACGATCCCATGTGCTTCAACCAAAACACCAGAGTGCCACTCTGTTGTTTTGTTTGAAATGTACTCTGTGGGATTATCCCAGGTGTTCTTTGGAAATCAAACAAATTCGGAGTCTATCTGGGAAGGAGAAGAGGTGAAGAGTATCCCCTCATTGACTTTTCCATGAGATAACTCCGTGTTTTTCCGCATTCTCTGATTTGTATGCTAAAAATCGACATTGAATCGATTCTATCATTTGTTCAGTCGGAACCTCACAACACATAATTAGGCTTCTGAAACCCGGTACGTATCATCCGATTTTCAACAACTGATCTCTGCAAAAAGAAAGCAGCCTAACTCACTTGGCAGCCCACCTAATGTATGACAAACGTTTTCCTTATTTGCGAGTTGATTGTGTTCAGTTGAACTACTCCCAGGTGCATGCATGGGTGTTTGATCAAGTCTGATTGTTCAGATGCAAATTTTCTCACTTAGGGGGATACTAACTGATCTCATGAATGAATGAAAGAATGAATGCTAAAAGCTGCCAGTGAATACGCTCTGACCATGAGAATTATTCATAGTATGAGAATTTTGCGACTGAATTGGTCAATTTCTATCTTTCTAACTGACAGAACAAAGGGCTTATAATCCATCGGAACGTGAGTTCATTAATGCATTGCAGAATTCATACATTTCGAGCTGAGTCAAATAAGGTATATGCTTTAAGCAGTGTATGTGACAGCCAATCAGATCTGAGTAGAAGGATATTCGCGCTGGCCGAGTCGAGGTGGTTCCGGATCTACCACAAGTGCGATTCTCGCTCACTTGGTAGACACTGGCCAACGTGTTAATCCAAGTGGAGCATTCCGAATTATTTATCAGGTCTTTTCGAACCGGTCCAAATATGCTAGAATGCGTACGTTCGCCATAGCCGAGACCAACTGTATTAAACATTTGTTCCCCGAACTGTGCGCAGAAGCGTCTTATCCAAGCTCTCCATCTCCCCTGGGTTCGTTGAAAAAGAATGCGATTCTCGCAAACGGTACCCTGATTCGTAGATTAATCGAACGGAGTGATCAACAAAACAGATGGTATCACAAAAGATTGACAAGATGCGTGAAATCCCCCAGGAAACTAGACCGTATTTTACGGTTAGATTCGAACAGCCAGTTCTACCAGGGGTCGGTTTATCCAGACCAATAGTGAGTATGACGATCTCTCTGTTTCGTGCCGCAGCGAGCTGACCAACCAACTCGATCAACTGATATGATCAGGAATGAAAAAATGAACAAATAGCCAGAGAGGAAGGCTTCAATGTACCAGACGCATTAAAGATTAAAACATTCGTTCTCTAACTTTGTTTTCCTTGGATTTCACAACCTTGTTTAGGAACGTCCCATTAGTGAATTCAATCGTACATTCTTGAACCACTGAAGAGTACCACGAAATAGTCCAAAGGAGTTATTTCTTCGATGCTTATTTAGATCATGCTTCATATATAATGATTATCTATACATTAAAACCGATAGAATAACGATAGCGGTTCACGTTCAAGCTCACTATTGAGCAATACATCTACGAGAATGTTATAAGACATCGTCTTCCGGTCAGTCATCCAAAATCTGAACGAATACTGCTGATTGTCAATGAAAATATTTAACCAGTCAGACTGTATTTTTCACTATAGATAGGGGAAACGAGTGACCATATTACACTTTTAGTTGTCTTGATAAGCAGAAAACCAGAAGCTAACCTTTTTATTACACACAATTTTTGTGATGAACAGCAGACGCGTCGAACCCCGTAGTCACAAAGACCTGTTGTTCATAGATGGAAACCGGCAACCTAAGCCCCGGGACTTGGAGTGGCGAATCACATAAGGCTTCGATAAGTGGTATTAAACCGGACGACAGCATAGCTGTCTACCACCAAAGTTGGGTGGCAATGGAGGGGCTCGAACCTCGGATCATTGGATCAAAGCACGCCGGTAACAGCGACTAAACCACTGCGCCGCCACCATATGTTTGCCGAAACGCCTACCAGCAGAAGCTCATTGGATCGGGTGAGACATTAAGTTCAAAATGTGCTCACCACAAGAGGGAAATGTGATCTACTGATCTAGTTAGACGACGATCACCTCCACTGGTTCATCCAAAATAATCAAGCGCAGATTGTCTGACCCTCCCATTGCACAGCTACGTGTTAGGCAATCACTTGATTTTAGAGCATGATGATTGAAACAAACGTGGTAAACGGGACAGATCCACTGAAAATTCCACAGGATCACTTTGCAATAGATGCGATTAGATCCCTCCTAGTCGCATATTTTTAAATACTTAAATGTAGATGGTCGGTTTATGCATTAAAAACAGCTTGTTTAGTGTGCCGGACGTCGTGAGTGGACTCTTTCTTGACACCAATACGTTAAAGAAGAAACAAATTAATTTTCATAACACATGGTTCTGGTTCGTTACAGACCACACTCAAAGAATATTTTTGTGAGAGAAATATTTTCATCATGTTTTTTGGTTCAAACATCTCATTTACTGCCGATACACTTTGTACTGTTTCCGTACGGTTTGTTTTCCCTTTCTACACTATAGTGATCGTCTTATGAAATTGTGTGGGGTTCCAACTCGGTTAGCGAACAATCAGGCAATCTACGATGATTTTCTTTCTCCTCAAATTCCGATTCACACATCTGTCATTGCTGCCAGGTCTTCAGAATTCCATTCACCTATAGGTGCCTCAAAATGAAACAAAACCATTTTTCCCTCTCCCTAAAAGAACGACTAATTTTAGTGAACACGCTTGATACAAAAGTATATATATTTAATTCCTGAAGGTTATAACTAAGATTGTTTTATTCAGAGCGTTAAATTGAAACACCCTTCTCAAGAACTATTATCTCTAATCATTATTTTAGGCTGGTACTTTATAAGTAAGTTTACCCCAAGTCTCCCCCGTACTGAATTTCACCCTAAACGCCCAGGCTAAATATGTCCGAAATTTCAAACAATGACTGAGTTTGAATTGCGCTCCCATTTTGACTGAGAACGCCTGGGAGATAACTTAACGGAATTTCCGAAAGGAACAGCTTTATGGAAAAAATGATGATAAAGGCATGTGAACAACAAAGACAATATAACCGTATCTCCTTTTTACAAGACCGAACACAAAGCAGAGTTGTGATGAGTATTTCATGCAAGTAATAATATTACTAGCAAAACAATAGCGATAATTACAAAAGCTTTTGCTGGTTTTCGCTTGCACAGTCCTCATCAGGTAGGGGTTTAGCAGCGGCTGGGTAAAATCTGAGGACAGAAAACGAGTAACAATGAGGATTCTGCATTCCACTTAACTATAGTGCAGGTATAAATATCAACATGAGGTTTTTGGCCAAATCGAGAGCTGGGATGAAATACGAGCTGAACACAGAGAATTCAGCTGATTGTGAGTGTGGATGGGTATATGTATGTGAAGATTGCTCGTGTGCTAAACGTTATTCACACATTCGATGCAGGTGTGGCCCCAAGTATGAGTGACTGTTTGAGGTCGCAAAATCTCTGCTCGATGGCGCAAACAGAGAGAGAGACAATAGGTTGCTAGTGGAATCATTCATCAATTGGTTATGTCTATCTACTGAAATTCATTCAAAAACCAATGAATCTCACATGCACAATTCGTTTGTTCTTATCGTGTCTGTTGTTGCTTGTTTTGGACGCGAAAAGAAACACAAACAGAGGGTAAGTCAACTTAATTTTATCATAAAAAGAATGTCATGATCAGATAACTGAATGTGTCCGGAATTACTATTCTGCCTAGAATTCTTCGAAATCGTTTTTAACATATGCGGTGACGAACTTCCGTTAAAGGCAACTGGGGTTTAATATTTTTGTTTGTCGTGACTTTTGCGCACACGGAATATGCGCTTTTAGGTTAAAAAGGTAACAAAAAATAAACCGCAAACAGTTACCGAGACGTTCTACTGGAACGCTATTCCGTTTGAGGAGGATTTGAATAAGATTTGGAACAATGAATGCTCTGATCAGCACAAAGAGACATATGTGGGCAGGATTGATATTGGTCATCAATTTTGCGTGCTCTCATTCAGCTGTAAACGCACATTTATATGATCATGTAAAACTAAGAAACCTAAGGGTTGAAATGAGCCATTTGAACAAGTTGGTGGACAAGTGAGTTGCATGATTTGTGTTTGGTCAGGGGTGGTCCTCCACCACATTCACCACATCGGAAGGGGAGGGAAGGTCATGTCATGTCATGCTATGGTAGGGTGGTATCAAGTGTGACATCATCACTACCACGGTAACAATAGTTGCGTCACAAATGTTTTTTGAACACAATTTCAAATGACTCATTTCAACTCTTATGTTTTTTGTTTTACATAATCATATAAATGCGCGTTTACAGCTGAATGAGAACACTCGAAATTGATGGCCTATATCAATTCCACCCACATATCTCTTCTTGTTTTGATGAACTAAATAACGAGCAAAGGATGTTTTACAAATGAATGCTTTGTTGATAATAATATGGGAAGTTTAGAGGACTAAAGTATATGGCCAGGGGGCTGAGAGAAAGAGATACTGAATGATCCCCATACGGAAGATATAATACAGGAATGATTTTCCATGGAAATGTTTCGCATACCAACAGGCTTAAATGTGCTAAGTGACTGGTGTGGGCAGAAAAAAAAACAAAGAAAAAGAATAACTTTATAAAAAAAATATTCATGAATTCAAGAACTATTCATGGCCGGTTTGGATGTAGTTGTAATCGGCAGACTAGATCGAGTTCTTTTCGTATAATTGTCAATTAGGGAATGATTGGAAGACCAAAAGTTTTTAGTTTTCGAACGGTAAGTGAAGATGGAACAGGGTTGTTTGTCCAGAACAAATCCAAAAGGATCTTAGTGGCGGATACATCCAAAGGTTCAAGGATAGGATAAATTGGGGAAACAGTATCATCGAAAAAGCATATATTTTAATTGCAGCAAAAATACAGGTGGCCTTTGGGAGCGTAAATTAATTAATTACATCTCTGAAAAAGACACGTGCGATTGGTTTAAGACCGCCTATTGTTAGCCTAATAGGATGCAAACGTGTTCTTTAGAATACAAAACCTACAAGGTTTAGGAACTGCAATAATTCGGAAAAATCTGCCGCGATCAGGAAAGGCGTCCTTGCACAACACCGGTGTTAAGATGATGAGTGAACTCATTCGCCCAGTGCAAGAACTGACGTAGATGAACCATCAATATCAAGCTCAACGGCTATTTTGTTTGCAAGAAAAAGCTTTATCACTTGAGCGCTCAAAGCTGTAGTATACAAGATTTGAGAACTGTTGTCAGTTTATAAACGAATCTTTCCTGATTTCACCAATCACGTTGCGACTCGCCCAGTTACTTTCTATTTGTCTGTATTATTATATTGTCCTTGCGCTTGGCATGTATGTGTCTGGTCTATTCGTTTGCTCTCCATCCTTGTTGGTGGCAATCCATGTGGCGTTTGATGGACTCCGGTCTTTGTAAAGAATTATCCTTACTGCCCCCTCCTTCCCTATTGAAGCAAAATAAAATCGTTTGAGCCGAAAGTGGTTTTCATTTGACTATACCTGAAGACCGTTTACAAGTGCTTATGGATGAATCGCAGGCGAATCACGAACCTGGATGTAACAGGAATCTCTGAAGAAGAACCATACTTTTGCTTTGGTTTTGCGGTCATCTTGCTTAACACAGCAAAAGTCGAATTAAATGATGCACGCCTGTGTAGCATTATCTGCATTACTGCGCCTGTCAGTACAAATGGAAGCCTTCGATGGACACAAGCAAGTTCAAAATACAGGTGTGTTTTGTCGAGAGTCTGGTGTGCAAACAAGAAGACCACGAATGGAATAAAAATGAACGAGTGACAGATTGAAGAATCTAAATGCAAATACAATGTGAGTACACACATTCAGAGGCGAACAATTGTTCCAATTGATTCATCTTCTAGTCTGTACAGATCAAATAATTAAATGGCATTATGAACGGGTATATACATTCAGTCATTCAAAAGTCACGGTGATTAGTTGAAAGTTAGAGGAATAGGGAGGGGGGGGGGGGTGTGTGTGTGATTGATGCGACGCGTTGTACGTCCCTAGATCACCACAACACTGCAATTAAACTGTTATGTGTTATCCGTGCGATCGATTTTCGGCCACGGCACGGATGACGCATAACAGTTTGATTGCAGTATTGTGGTGATCTACGGGTGTGAAACATGTGGCACCACTCAACCTCCATTCCTGTCCCTCTAAACCAATCACCGTGACTTTTGAATGCCTGAAGGTCTCTCCCCGTTCAACATGCTATTTCCTTATTTGATCTGTACAGGCTAGCAGATGAATCGATGAAAACAATTGTTTGCCTCCGAATGTGTTCTCGTATCATAATGGGCATATTCTGGAATTCAAACAAAATGCATCCAGGTACTTGCTTGATAAGGGGGAGACGGATATTTTTGATGGGAAGGTGCAGTTACCAGTAATTTGTCAATCGGCAGGTATTCATTTTCCGTGCACGGTTAAGAGGCTGTGTGGTGAGTATGTGTAATTGAATCCAATCAAGGATAAGAACGTTTAGATTATTTGGTCATACATAATCGTCTATTAAGACCGAAAGTGACTCGAAGAAAAATGTATCAATTAGTTGGTTGTACGGATGGAAACGGAGATTTACACCTCAGAGAGTCAAACGGCAGCGACGCCGTGCCATCAAGTTGTCAACTCTTCTCAAGCAGTAAATCTCTAGTCTCACATTAATTTAATTAATTAATTTAAGTTACTTTGTTGTTAAATATTACACTAATGAAAATCAACGGACTAAACGAAGACGAACCGCGGTTTGGACGCCTGCATGCAATTATTGACTGTCAACAGTTGTTACTAGAGGGGAAGTCTACTGCGGATGTGAGTTTTATGCCAATTTATCATCGAGTCTTCCAACAATTCTCCGGTAAAAACAATCGGAATTGTCAGAAAATGGCATCACTCAACGGGGAAGAGTGCCAATTAATAGGATTTTATACAGCCTAGATATTCCCACAATGAAAATTTCTTGCGTACTGATGAAATACATGGACCAATCAGATTACTGAGTTCACAGGCTCACATAACCTTTGCAGTTAATGCGGGCGAAATCACCAAACCACAAGAAAGTTTGTTTTCCGATACCAGCTCTTACCGCCTATAATTTTCGTTCTCTCTGGTTCACCGGTCACTAAATCACTTCCTTTCAGAAAAAGAAACAATACAGAATAAGTCCTTTGGAGGAACAAACACTTTGGGCATGAGACGAGTTGCCCAGTAGCACGTCTCAGCGGTAGTGATGTTTTAGCTTTAGTATCAGATCACTGAAGAGTTCGCACCTCTTGCACACACGCATTGCTAGCCCATCGCATGCCTCCTTTCCTTATATCTTGGCATATGTGGTCATATGGAAATCATTCATTGCGACATTGAAAATAAAATCCGATAGGCAAAACAAACTGTTTTTTGATAAATTCATCAACTGACCATTTATATTTACATAGATAGAGCATTCAATATTGTTTGATCCTGTGTACGGTGGATCTTATTACCCTGTATACACAGCGGTGCTAGGTGCGTCAACAATTTGATTGAGCTTCCCCTTGGTTACGACGTCCCTCCGGTTACCACGCTCGCATCGGTTGGTCGCTTGGCGTCTGGCTATGGTAGAGATAATGTATGGACGAAATGCTTTTAATCGCATAGTGATGGGTCAAACATTTTGATCGCAGTAGCTTCAGCCGTGCATAGAAGGACAGGGCGGTGGTGGCCCGGTGGTAACGTCACCAATTGTCACCCCGGAGGACGAGTGTTCGGATCCCACCACCACCGCCTGACTTTCCCCATATGTGTATTGTATGGCAGCTATTTGATTGGCCGCTTCCTACTTCCGGAAAATTGTATCTTTGTATATTCAATAAAAGGAAGTGAAATGAAAAAAGCATATTGATTTAGATGATAACAGTGGACTACGACAAACGGTTCTGAAAGCCCGACTTACGTCCATTTGGTGTTCGCTTTTTAGTAGATGCTGGCAGATCGCGTTTCTAGCTGTCCTTGTTTCTCCCTATGCTAACCAACGAGGGTGATGTTCCTTTATTCTCTTTGACAATTGTCTTCTTGTCCCGCCCACGTAGCTCGCTCCATAGGAGCAAGTAAGCAAATGGATGCACATGGAAACAGCCTGAGGGGACAATCTGTCTTTGGGATGGAAACGAATTACTGGTGATGTGAAGAAACTAATGCGTAGTGCTGCCGTAGTGAAGGTTCTTCTTAGCATTTGATTTTTTGTTCGTGTGACCCAGTCCGCCGTACACAGGATCAAACAATATTAAATGCACTACCTATATAAATGTAAATGGCTAGTTGATGAATTTATCGAAAAACAGCTTGTTTCGTCTATCGGATTTTATATGTGGTCATGTTTGTCAGCAACACTTTCCTTACTGAGAACTGTGTGTTTCATAGGTAGTGACAAATACAAAGACCTGGTGGCGATCTCAAGGCACGGATATTGTCGGTCGCGGTTCATCCGCACAACTGGCTGTGTTAATCTTCTTCATTTCTTGCTTCCTCAGTCACAAAGCAGTATGATTTATTTGAGTACAGCCAGACTAGCAAAACAACTCCCCCTCCAAAAACACAGGTTTTTCTTTTCTACATCACTGTGTTACTCTAAAAAGGAAAAATCCTCCACGGTCCGAATAGGATCCGAGCCACTTAACCATTTTCTCTTCTCCGGGGTGAGTGTGTCTGTGGGGGTGATGGAATCAGTCACCATTGGTGCAGCTATTTCATTAGGGATATCTGGGGATAAACTTTTAAAAGTCAAATAAAACGATAAGGGTGATATTTGCATCGGATAATTTGTAGTGTTCTGATGATCCTTTCCATCGTTCCCATCGGTTGTGGTGAACTAAAGCAAAGGAAACTGGTAAGTAAAAAACCGGATTGATATTGTTATATCGTATACCGCATTATTTGACTTGTCGAACAGCCTCAAAAAGTCAGTTATCTATATAAATTTTGATTTGCTCTGTACAATTTCGAGACACATCAAAATCGCTGAAGTGCAGAATGCAAAAAACAGGACCGAGGTAAATAGGCGTTGATTTCCATGGAAATGATTGATATGCCGATATCTGATTTTCATCATTTTGATAGTTCGTCAAAAGTATAATAACTACTGTGCTCATCACTATGGGCTTCATCTGACAATTGATATAACTCGCTGGTGTATACAACACTATATGATCAGTTCAGCAAAACTCCTGGGTACCACAACTTACCGAACTATCCCAACTGATACCTCATATTACTACAAAGCTATCACACAAAGCGGTAAGTCTAAAACAACTGGAATCCGTATGTCTGTATGTTTGTGAAACGAATTGCCTGATCACATGCTCATGGTTCCGAATCAGATGCCGTTCCATTCTCGGCTTGCAGAGGGTCTGTAGATAAAATTTTAAACACATTTAGCATTCATGATAGAATCAATCAACCGTATAATCAATGGGGCAAGCTGAGAGTTGGTTGCCTGAAAGTGAGCAACTCTTGTCTCCGTTTTCATAATTCGTTTGGTTAATTTTCGTGGAAAATGTTGCACCAATTCAAACCCGTAGAGCTCATATACAGATTAATGAAATGGTCATCGTTCCAAATCTTAAGCATACAGAACTAAAGCCAACCCATTTAGTCGAGTACGAAATGTGCCGTGTTATGCAAAAGGGAGCAATATATTGTCTGGAACAGGATGCAGAGAGCTTATCGGTGTAGCCTATTGTAAAATGTTCGGTGCTGTCACGCCGTTTACCCTCTCGCTGCGTTCAATGAGTCCTACTGTAGTATTGAGAATAGTATTCGAAATGGAGCTCCAGAATTCGCGCAATACCAATCCCCGAAATAGAACAACTTCGAATCGAATAGCACACGTAATTTATTCCAATCGTATACTATGCATATTCAATGCATTTAAAGTGTGCGAAGATTTTCCACGTCAGTGTCACACATCACACTCGCTGCACCTTGAATTGACCACAAGATTTCTGTAATCTAGTCGTGGCTTCACACTCAGTCGTTCAGACCTTCGTAGGACTCTTTCATTCACAGGTGATTCTTCCGTAGCAGCTTGTTGTTTGACTTTCTGTTCATCAGTAGTATCGAGTTGCTCCGTATATAAAGAAACATTATTAGACTCGGGATTTTCATCATGAAATGGAACTGACTGACTTGGATTGTCAAAGCGAATTTGGTCCACATGTCTTCTGTATATAGACAAATCATCCTTGTCACGTAATTGAAGCATTCTTCGACCTAAAGACTTCAGGACAATTCCTGAAGAGATACTTGGGTCATTACTACGGAAAAATACAACTTCAAAAGAATTATTACACAATAAATTAGATCTCAGATTTTGACCTTTTGCAAGTCAAGTAGGTGTTTCTTTAGTGGAAGAATGAACAGAATTACGGTATTGTAAAAGCAACGGATCAACACCTCTTTCAAGTTCAGAAAATGTGGTTGGATTCAAGGCACTAATAGCACCTTTAAGTGTTCTAACAAAATTCTCTGCTTGTCCATTACCAGTATTGATAGAGGTTAACATGGAAAGATTGACATTTAATGCTTGCATAACCTTCAAGCCTAGCGTGGAGGGGGCAGACTTGGTTGCGGTGAATGTACAGGTAGCACTTTTAGAATGTTCATCACCGACTGAGATCTCACAAGAACCAACAACAGGTAATGAGTGTCCAGTGATGCCATTTATGGTGACAGTGGACGGCTGGAGGTTAGCATCTGGAGCAAACCGTTTTAATTATGAACAAAAATTAGAGATTCCACACTACCAGTGTCCAAAATAAAATGAAGTAAGTTACCAGTAGAACTGAATAGTTGTTTACGAATATAACCGGAATGAGATGTAAGTGCCAAAGATGAAGAAGAAAAATGTTTGTCTATGTCACTCACTTCTGAGTCATTAGATTGAATTGAACGACAAGTTTTGGTACTCCGACACAGACTCAATATGGTCAGTTTTGCTACACTTATGACATGAAGCATAACGAAATGGACATTGGAATCTGGAATAACGTTTGTCACAGAATGCACAATTGCCATAGAATCTCTCCGAATATGTCACATTGTGTGAGCTAGATCGTGTAACTGGTTTGAAACGTCCGGCTGTAGCATTAACTTTCGTGGATTTAGTTTTGAGTGAATTGAACACGGCTGTAGATTCGATGGTCGACGGCATGGATGCAGTAGTGGCGCGAATATCCTGATATTGTTCACAATGGGCCCGCACATCTTTGAACGTCGGTTTGGATAGCTTTAGAAGCTCATTTTGCAAAACAATATTTTCAATGCCAGCGATCAGCCGGTCTCTCAACTGCATGTCCAGTAAGTCTTCAAAATCACACTTTGCAGCTTGAGTGAACAAATCCAAGATGAATTCACGGATGCCCTGATTCAGATTGAGTACCATTGAATGACATTTTGCTCTCTCTGAGGATTCAAAGTTCGTTGGTTTCACATGCTGTATAAGAATGGATTTTCAATCCTCGTACAGTACAGAAACGGGTGGAGAAAGATAAGCCAAGCTTTTGATTAGTGTGTTAGCACTTTTACCGGCAGCATTCAAAAAGAAAGCGGATCTCTTTTCCTTATCGGGCTTTGAACGAGTCAACCACCAAATCTCAAAACGTTCAAAATAATCCTCGATATCGCATGCACTGCAGTTAAGATATGAGGATTCTAGTGGAGTAGAATTCATTGTTGAGTAGACCGGCAGCGACGCCAAATATAGTATTGGGAATAGTATTCGAAATGGAGCTCCAGAATTCGCGCAATACCAATCCCCGAAATAGAACAACTTCGAATCGAATAGCACACGTAATTTATTCCAATCGTATACTATGCATATTCAATGCATTTAAAGTGTAAAAGGAATTTTTGAGGTCAATGTCACACATCACACCCAATCAGTGCTCATCCACGTCATACATACTGATTAAATGGCATCACATAACTGAGATGTGTATATTAGGATCGAACTCCAAACGCGACTTTAACGAACAGTATTGTCAAGGACCCGTAACCTAACACAAGGAACCAGATCACGCAAGACACCGAGAGGATCGGAACCGGGTGAACGACTTAATGAACGGTAGTGAAAATACCTTAAACGACTAAACGATGACCTAAAACTGGGTCAAGTTGGCTCACGGATAAAACGGCCTGGAGGAGTCTTAGTCAGTATCTGTTATGAACATGACGTGATTATATAAGCAATAGGAACTGATGAACGAATACGTACGTAGCGTGGGATTCGTCCGACGTCGTTTTAATTTATTCTGGTAACAACCATTGTACAGCGACTTCGACCTGATTGGGTCGTTCAATGCCCGGGGCAAGCGTGCCAAGATGGATTATGTTATGGGAAAACAATGGAAAACAATCTGACCACCTGCCCTGGTTCGATCCTCAATTGGGTCGATGGTTTTGCACCGTTACTTCGATCCAGTCAATTAGAAATAGGTACACAGGGCTCCCTAACTGATCTATTTAGGCTTCCTTTGTTCTGTGCACGATAAAATCCATCATCAGCTGTTTTAGTTTTAAATCTTGGAACATGGACTGTAAGTTAGGTTTTTTTATTTTTTCGTTGAAATATATCATAATAACCAAATGCAGATTAGAACTTGACACTGTTCCACAATCGCTTGCCTCAAACTAAACCACAGTTTGAAACTATCTAGTGTTAGGTGTGTGCCAGAGGAATTCACAATTCCGGATGTATTTAGCGATTTGAGTTCTGGGAAATGAATGCAATTTGGTGTTTCAGCTTTCATTGTTCAAATGGGCATAAAAAGTTGATTAATTAGACACGTAGATGTATGTTCTGCTTCTAACGCATCATCCAAAAAAAGTTGGAAATACAGTTACCTGCATTACAAGTGCAGAGATAACTTATTACAGTGAACGCACTCTGCAGACGTCCGGGTAGCGTATAAATACTTTAGTGTGTGTGGTGCGATTGAATGCAGTCTGTTTAGATTAGTCATATAAGAAAGTTTATCTCAAGCTTCACTGCGGTAGGAGACAATACGGTTGCCGATTTGATCACAGGAGTTGCGTAATTTTAGTAGTTGCTTAGGTACAGATCACGATATACGAATTAAAATTCAAGAATCACACACCACTGAATCGCTGATAGCTCGCGTAACCGAGACGCAAGGAAAAAACCACAGAAGTAGCACTTCGTTTATTGAAAGAAATCGACGGAATAAATAACATGTACAAAGGAAGTTTATTGATTATCCAGGCATCCACCAATCGCGTGATTGTATTCTTGACGTCATTCAGATTCTGTCAGGATCGAACAACTTCTGATTCGTGTATGCTATCGGCCTGTGGTTCATTGTCCTGAAACTGTAACGTGTTCCCACGTGGCTGGCATTATCCCGTATGTGCAGGCTCAGGTAACGTATTCAGTGCTGGTAAACTTCCATGACTGCGCAAATGACTTCTGCATCGTTGGCTGAAAGCTATCGAGTTTCGCTGGATGCCTAAAAATGTCGAATGATAGGACACTCAAGTTAAAGGGGTAAATTGATATCTATATATACGAGTTTCACAAAGGTTCTAGCACACCTGTTTGTGGGCCAGTTTGCTCATGTTTGAATGTTTCAACACGTTTACATAGTTCGTACCTAGAAGACACACTCACTTCTCGCTGAGGTAGTTGCGAGCTCCTTCATACACACACACACACATGTGATACCCCATATCCTTGATGTGTTCATTTCCTTTAGCGGAAAGTGGAGTGGACGAAGATGGTAAGGTGAAAATCGGATCAATGGTATTTCGCTCCGAACATAGCGTTAATCTATCTTTTATGAAAGTCACCGAACAGTTATTTATGTGAATCCGATTGCAAGCGGGTGGGTGGGTGGGCGGGTGGGGAAGAATTAACTTTGCAATGCCATTCAAACTCACATTATTCATCATAGACTAGGAAGAAACTTGGTTGAGAATTGAAACAATAGGCACTCTTGTTTTATTAAAGCAAATCGCTTCTCGCTAGTCATGTACCGAAAACAAGTTTGATTAAAACTTTTACAGGTGTAACATGTAGTTCGATATTCTAAAAGAGATAGTAGAAAAAGAAAAACGAAAGACAGACTATGCCTAATTGCCTGTTAATAATTTTATACTTGAGCCGATATAGATATAATAGGCGGTGAGTCTTATGTTCAACAAATTTTCATTGCTCTATTAATTAGTGGTATTGTTATCGTCTTCCCTTCGTATTTATGCGGATTGCAATCTTTTGAAAAAATGAAGAGATGAATAAGAACGACTAATTTCATTCTATGGCTGGTGATTCGATGGAGAAATTTTTACACTGACTGTTAACATTTCTACCCGTTCACCATCGGGTCCATTTATGGTATGTGTCTGTGTTGCAAGGCAGTGTCAGTCAGACCGTTGTTTTCTTCTAAAACCACTGGTGATACTTAGCTGTGGAGAATCCAGTTCAGTGACATTTCAAGGCAAAGGAATCGGAACATTCCGGGATAGGCTCATTCGTTGAAACAAACACGATTCAGAATCTGGAAAACAACTGTTTTCTTACTGGAGAGTCCTCTCCGTCTCTCCAAACAAAGAAATCAAATCCGGCAAACAACTTTCTGGTAAACCACTGATGCGCGGTTAGTGCCGATGTCCAGTTTAGTCTCCCTGTACCAATGCAGAGAAATTACACGTAGGGTCAGGTTCGGTGATTTTCTTGAGCGTGACGAAATAGTAAAAAATCAAATCGGGGCCAGCTGCGGTGAACCAGACCGGGACGGACAAGAGATAAGGGTGTTTGATCAACAATTCCGCTTGTCCCGTTTCGAATCCTATTTTAATCTGATAGTTATGGACCTAGATGAAGTAGAGATACACTGCTTCCAAGGCTCTTTCAATGGGTGCGCGTGAAGCGTTGAAAAAAGCAAATTTGCGAATAAAATGCGTCGGGAAAACCAAAATACTACCAACTATCAGCGCCCGAGTAAGTGAGTGATGTTCAGCGGCCAAAAGACAAACTTAAAAGATTCAATGTAAATCGTTTTACGCCGTGGAAAAGAATGATGAACCATAGTACTAGGAAACAATGATGTGTACGGTCTTCAAAACTGAGTGCTGTGATCACGTTGTGGATCGAACCCTTGGCTTCACACACGGGACTAACATACCGTCAATTCGACAACCGAACGATTGTGCAGATTGTGTCTTATATAGGATAATTCACCATCCATCTTCCAAAGCTTTTCTTTTCATTTCTTTTTATTGAAGATATAATATGACACAGAATAATTTCGGAAAAAGTGAAGTACCCAAACAACGGACTAACGTACTCAGTAAAAGAGGACTAAGATGGCAGTGGCTGGTCCCGAATAAGCGTCCTCCGGTGAGATAAGTTAGAGACCATAGCTGAGTTACCAAGGTTGTAGGCACAAAACTTTGTTCAGGTACATGGATCTGATATTAAAATCAGTGCAGCTCCAACTTCGTTTGATTGATCGATTTTATTTGGATTGTAATCTCCAGGAGCTAAAAGTAATCATTTGTAGTTATGTCGCCTTTGCTCTCTCCTCTTTAACGACATTTTACCTCTGCTTTCCAATTTCAGAACAAAAATGTGACGGCATTTTTCAGCACTCCGGCATGTATGAGTGTAATAATTGCTATTTGCGAGACAAATCAGCGCCATGTGGCATGATTTTATCCAGTCCGGAGGGAACCACAGTTTCGCTTACTATCCGAGTGTTCAGTGTAAGCATATCAAGATGTTATTCTGAGAATATCCTCCCATTTGTCCCACTCACTGACCTACCTACGTTATCAAACTTTCAACGTAAACGTTGGTTTGGCACTTTCGCATACCACACTATGAATTACCCTCAGACAGGAATAAACAACCTACTTGTCCCTCTACTTCGCATTTCCACAATTGATGCTTCGTTCTGGCCCTATTGCATCGCAGTTTTCAGCTTTCGACCTCGGCTTTAATCGAAACTGTGGCCTAGCCGTGAGTGAATGGGTGACATGTTGGCCATTCCGGTTCACAAGAGCCAGTGAAAGCCTAGTTCAGCAAAGGATTCTTTACCATAGAGAGACGAACCAATTTGGTAAATCGCCGGTGTGCAGAATATCAATGTCTTCATGCATAACTATAAGACTGGACGGTCGTTTCCGCTCAAGAACCATGTTATGAACAGTGAGACTTCCAAAGGAACCTTCAGTTGGTATCCGGGCAAACTTGTTCGTACGGAGAAGCTAACAACTTGTCAGGAGTAATCTGTTCGAAGCGGAGCCATTTTAAACAACCTTAATTAGATTCATTGCGGCGGGTTCTTTCGGAGTTCACCGAAGTTCATTGAGCCCGTTTGTTGTTTCAACTCAGCTTCAGTTTGGAGCCCAAGAAGTTTCTCTATTACGGACAGAACCTATTCAAAGTAATCGGGAAAAGACTGTCGTGGATTCTCAAAACCTGCATCTGCCTGAGGAGAGAATGATAGAGTTATATCTTATGAGAAGAATAACAGGTAATCGATAACCCACAAATATGAAGCCATGGGCAAAAAATGTATTAAGCAACCCCGATAGTGAGAGTGGTCAGGGGGCCTCCTGCTTTCCTTTTCACCTACAACCTTGGATCCAATTATCACTTGGTGAAGTAATTGATATGAGGAGAGAAGCTGTTGAAATTATCAGCCCTAAAAGCACCATAGAACGACACAGTCCGGATGATAATTTCAATCACTCGTTTAACTAACTGCATTATCAAACCGGTGGAAAGACAGACCGAGTTGTCCAATAAATCCGTATGGCTTTGACGAAAGCAGAATATAACAGGGATACCTTGATACAAGAGGCGGTTTAGCCGAATTTGTTCCACATTGGAACATAGTTACTTCATCAGGATTGGGGATATCCCTATTGATGATAAACGTTTGATGCTGATGCTGCTTAACACTAATCGGCACCCCATTCACCTAGTCATCTAACATTAGTGCAACCGATAGTGCGTTGATTTTTGTGTACACAAAAGAGCAGGGGCTCTGAATAGCATAGATGAAACTACTTCAGACAACCGACATACGTAGTTGCAATGTTCTAAACAAACGTTTTTCAAACTGATCGTGTCCGACACAAACTTTCGTTAGGCACCCTTCCTCACACGAATCTATGATTGTCACCGATTTGTGTCGATCGGCACTGGAGGAACATATTTCTTCAAGAACTTTAAGCGGTTAAAATACGATTGATTTGCGATCCAACTCCAGTCTACTTCATGGTCATTTATAATCAATCATTTTCGCTGCGGAAAGTCGATAGATATGCCAACGTTCGGCCGTTGCTATTTGCGTAATGATACCCATAAAGAACTCAGGTACGATTTGGAGTACATTTTGCTCAATTTACAGATCAAGAGTGTGTTTGTATTACGATAAGTGTCTTTTCCGCCCCATCGGGTTCTTAATCTACGTAATCCATACATATCTGATCTTTTACTGTTTGGAATTCTGTTTCTGGGCAGACGATAGGCGGTTTGAACAAATCGAGACAGTCGACTTTTTAATTCGGACAATCACTGATCTCAAAAGATAAGCACACTGTCGTTATATACGCAGCCGTGGGTGTAAGCTGCGAATCAAAATACCAACTATTTAAATTGTTCGGACCAAATAATGATAAACTATTTTGTTCAATTCTGATTAAGTCTTGAGCCTAAATTGCTATTTATACTAGTTATGCGATTTCAGACTTCATGCCATAAATTTAAGATTTTATTACCAAACAGTATTTATTCCCTGTTGTAACATTTCATTACTTTGTTGCTTGTCCTAAGCTGATGGACTTATTAAAAAATAAATACGCAGTAATGGAGAGCCACGTCTATTAGTCTTCGGCTGCTGATGTTTACGTTGAAGCGAGCTTGTAAGCAGCTCTAAGGTAAGCTGCCACACATTTGACTCCATGGAGAATGCGCTAGAATTCAGATCAGTGGGTTTCACTGTTTAGGGCACGTATTGCGCATGCCCGGCTGTCGTCTACCGTACCCCGCCTTAAACACACTTGAAGCTCCAGGTTGGAAGAAACCACGGGCAGGTAAACAGAAGACGTGGAAATGCACAGAGTGATTAGGTAGAATAGGTGTCTCCTGCCTTCCAGGTTGGGGTGCAAAAGCTCTGTAACTGGCTGGTTGGAGACACTGAAGGATATGGCGACTAACCGACAACAGTGGCGTTCTTGTTGTCATTTCGTATCCGGTGGGAATGATTGAAAATGTATGTANTGGGAATGATTGAAAATGTATGTATGTACAGTTAGGTTTTACACTCCGTGTATTGATCGTAGAGGTTCATTTTATTTTCCGGTACCCACTTAAACCTTGTCACTCTGCATCTTGTTCTTTATCTTTTAATTTCTGCACATTTTCAGCATCACAGCGATCAACGAATTTCTCTTCACTGCATCTCGCTGTACTATGATGATGATAATCATAATGATGATTCAGATGATTCAGATGATGTTGGTGATGATAATGATGATTATGATGATAATGATGGTGATGATTCGGAAGATGATGATGATGATAATGATGGGGCATTGAAAGTCATATGTATATCCACCTCTTACACGCTTATACAGGAATAGCTGTACCAGCTGACAGCTACGAAACAACATCAAACACGGTGAAAGTTTCTCATGATCAATTGGAAGTTAACGACCTACAGCTATCCAATCTTTGATCATTGCAAAACTATGAGTAACAAAAATGGGCAATGTTCTCACTGAGGTTTAGTACGATTAGTTTGTCGTTCACACCGTGTTTCTTTTTGGACGGCATTTTCGGATTCGTAGCGTTCTTGGTGTGACTACCTCCTCTCGTATATTCTCGACCAACAGGAAAGAATACGTCCTTCCGAAGTATACAGAAATGTAATGAATAGCATTGCGTAACCACTGGTTTTCTTATTGAAACTCAGCCTAATGTCCTGGAGTGTTGGAACTATTTCCTTCTGTGTAGCTACTTTTCTCTTTTCTGCATTGCAGGATTTCTTGGCGCCAGGTATCGAGGTGTACGACAGTAATCAAAACCAAAACAGGCTTGACAGCACAGTTAGTTTGAATGGATATCATGACTTCCAATCTTCCGGTTCATCAATCTACCTTCGTATACCGGCCAATAAGTGGAACGAAGCAACTCATCATTTTGGCTTTCGTATGAATATCGGTAAGCAATCCAATCGGTATGGTTTGCTCTTAAGGGTAGCGGAGAAATTTCAATTCATTGCGAGCATATCACTGAATATGGATGACATTAGACGAGTAAATTTAGCAGACCAAATCATTGGAAACTCACTGGAATGGATTTCTCAATCTACTAACAAATTCAATTCGAGGATAACCTTGTCGTGTCATAATACTTCGACTGTTAAATGACAAGAAAGTTGACAGAGCTGTTCCCTTGGTGTGGTAGTTTTGTTGTTCAGCTGATATCCCACCAAAAGCTTCGAGTCGGAACTATGCTTCACGCCTCTGAACGCGAAGAGCGAGTTCGGTTGATGGTCTGCTACCACGAGGTGACTGGCAATGGGAGACATCGGACTCGTCGACTTATTCTGCTTTGGTTGGCTGATTTGTCTCATCGAAACCAGCATTTACTTAGAAAATATGCTCCAGAATGTACGAAAATAACTTTGCTTTGAGAGGTGCGATACGCACTTTGAACTTGTTCCGAAAGGCTAGGATTGATATGTGAACTGCCCGCTTGGGTAACATCATTGTCAAGGAGATCTTTCACGTGAAATGACTGTGTCGGCCACTTAAATCTAAGTCGTGCTTCCCGGAAACGGTTCACACCATAGTGCAATCAATCGACAACACTCAAATTCATAGTTTGATGGGTTTGACTGTTGCAGGGGGGGGGAGTTCATATTAAGTATGTCCACGCCATTGAGTGAGAATTCGAGAACAAATTTTCCAGGATTAAACATATTTGAAACTTTTGTTCCAAATAAACAGCTCACACAAAAACTGAAAATAAAATAACAGTAATAACACAATCGCCTCGATGGAATACCAGAAATACCGAAAGTTCCTATTGTCCCTTTATAAAGCGCGGCCAAGGCGACGTGGTTCTCCAATGCGTGAGTTGAAGCTCTACTCTCAATTTCAGTGCTGTTAAATTTCTTTGAAATAGTCAAAACTATTGACTGCCTTTATTCGGGAAAGTGTGTTCAGTGTCCACATCGGTCATCACACATTCCAACTGGCACCAGATTCTGTCACTTATGCCAACACGAATATTGTTATATCTATCATGTATTTGTCTAAAAGATATCCATCACAGTATTTAGAACAAATGCAGTTTCGTGAAACGATTGCTTTTGAATAACCCATTCACAAGCTCTTCTGACAGAGAACATGGAAAACGCTAGGAAAATGATCACACACTCGAACACATTTGATTTATGAATAAGAATTCATCACGGTCAAATTACTTGACTTAGTCACCCGACGAATTGAATTAGCTTGCGGTCTCAGAGTGACTGAACGGTGGACTCATTTGGTCCTGGTTGATTGATCATGAACCGTGGAATCCTGCATCACTGAACCAACGCTTTTGGTGGCAGCCGTCAGGAGTCAGCTTCCCTACCCAGATCTCCACGGTTATCGTTAGAGTGTACGTTTGGACTGAAGTTCGAAGGATAATTCCTTCAAATCAATCATTAAAACTTCTATCAACCTGCAATGTGCCACTGCTGTAAATCGCTCGCGTTCGATATGAAAAACATCTGACCACGTTGCAAATAAATGGCCTGCCTGAAACTATAGCCCATTTCTAATTCTTTATACACAGGGTATGCCGTAAACAGGCGAACCTTATTCTCATCAAGACAACCGTAAATGCGCTACTCGTAAGTCATAGATCGGTCACTCAAAGATTTTCCTCCGAATTCAGTTCCAGGGTGTTCCCAAAGGTTGACGATACCTGCGACGCTTCAAATACCGGTCAAAACAGGGCGGAACCCCACAAGAATGGAATGTGCCTGGTGGCTCACGACTCCAGACTATGATCAGAAAAATATTGACATCAAGCTTTCGTCGGTAAGTTCCCTAGGGGATAATACCTCACAGCTACTTGGTGTCCACGTGTCGTGTTCCAGCAGTGCAAACGTTGGCAGTGTGAGTGGTCACCCTGTGGTGTAAATGGCTCTCACCATGGAGATGCCGCTGCAGAATTAGACCACCGCCTGCTCTGTCAAAATCACGCTTCGCTGTTAGATAGACTGACTATCACAAACCGCAATATGTTATGCCACTCCCAATCTTAGTGCTGGAAACTCCGATTTCCGTGATAACAGTAACGTGATTCATTTCAAATGATTTTCAAAACTGATCGGGCAACGTTTAAAAAAATAGTTACTCCACTTAATGGGCTGAAAAACAGTCAACATCAATGGTTTCAAAATCAACCCTTGTGAAAACATTCGTTAAGAGATTGCCAGTTCAGTCATCATCCCATGCAAGAGCTCAATTGATGGCAGATTATCACCTAGGAATCCTGTTTACTGTATGCCATGTGTTTACTACTCTACTCTTCCTTTCCTACCGAGTCATAATCCTGGAGACTCGAGCTAAGTTGAGAAAGAACGGATACCCGTAACAAGCTCAAATAAATAGGTTGAGCTATGTCTTGCATATGCGAAATTGAAAACTGTCTAAGCAGCTGCCCGGTGACCGAGTGGGTAGTATGCTTGCGTTCTATCCCTGTGGTCCCGTGTTCGCGATCCCCATTTGGGTCGATGAATTCGCACTACTGCTCATGAGACCCAACCAGATCAAAACAGCTGTCCAATGCTTCCCAACCTTTCAGCTCACACGAACTCATCATATAAACAAATTTAATCTTCCATTGCTCTCATGCCTTCCATATATCGTCCATTATATTTCCACTCTCTCGTTTCAGTGTGTCCCCGACGACAAGGACAATTGTTATCTGTACTATGTTCGGCTGTGGGACAGTCGTGGACCGGACAAGAGGAGATTGAACAAGATTAATGATACCGACATTATTTCCTATTCAACCCGATCGAGTTCGGTTATCGTGGAATATTTCGGTTGTGAGGCCGAAATGCCCATTCGCTTGGATATCAGTTTGAGCGAATAAGGATGGTTGATTTCAGCCCATCGTTTTTCTGTTTGGATGAATGGGTTGGATTGTGTCACGGTTACGTTCCGCCTATTAAATCAAGATGATCTATTCGTGCAGCTTCACTGGAATCTATTCGGTCGTGGATTCATCAATAAAGCCCCGTTATTCAAATGTTGCCAACATTTTGCAGATCAAAAGTAGAATCGAACAAAATCCATGAACTTCCGAATGCAAAGGATCCCGATTTATGTCAAGGAAATAGCTACCGATGAAGACGTTACGTTTGTACTTCAAACTGTGTAGTCTCAGACCCGTAACCCAGTAGCAACTTAGAACAACCGCATGCAGGTTAGGATAGATTTATTACGACTCGTTCAAAATCAAGCGTATCAAGCGTAAGATCAACCAAGCAGCAATGGATCTAACAGCCAATCAGGATGGGGTCCATGTCGACCGGCAGTATTGGCATGGACAAGCTCGAGCTTGATAGATCTGAATAAATATCAATCGTAACATCTATGGAACGCGCAAATTAAGGATGCACAGGTTGGCAGAACGTAGGAAATTAAGCCGCAGGTACTATTTGGTGTGCGTGTGTGTCGAGAGATAAGATAAAGAAGGAAAGTAAAAACCCAGTGGTGATCAAGTAAACATGAATTGGAAGATAAAAATGGATAACTAGTGAGACGGATGGTCCTACGTTGAACATGAATAAAAAGCTAAGGAGAAAGAGCTAGGAATTTTTGAAACACTGGGTCTCCTTTGCCGTTCGTATCAAGACTGAAAGGAGACAGATGTCGGGAGATGTTAACAGTAGTCGATCGCTGATGTAAAACAAACAAGCACATCTAATTTGCAAATCTTAGTAAATCAATATGTACAGATTGACAGAGACTATTTGAATTAAAGACAAGAGGTTAACTCCACGGAAAGTGAACTGATCGCGTCAACGACTTTTGGGCTCACAAAACGGGAAGAGGTAATCGGATTAGCAATACCTCTCTTATTGCCAACAGTTTTGCATTGCAGTTATGTAATAAGTGTTTGAAAGGGGGAGCGGGATCAATTGTGTGTTTGGTTATCATGAGGTGGCCCCGAGTTTCGTGTGACCAACTGACTCTTGAGTGTGGGTTGAGGCATCGTCTTCACCAACCACTTTGGAATGTGTTCGGCCATTCGTTGTAAAAGTTGACGGTCGTTTCTGCCCATGTATGCGTCACCACAAATGCAGGTGAACTGGTATACAGTGTGTGATACAGAGCTGGATTGCCAACCATGTACACGTTTGTCAAAACCCACTGTACGAGTAGAAGCAATAAGTCGAAGTTGGGCAGCTGGGAATGTGTGGTTCAGAGCTAATTTTATGTTTTGGCACACATCATTCAGAAGGTGGCCGCCTTTAGGAAATAATCGAGTACAGACGGCTTTCTGAGGAGCACTTAGGGATGGGTTACCTTTCTGAGATTTTTTACTATGGATATCAATGAATCTTTCGGGGCACAAATATATCTGGAACAGAGTTCTCACGAGTCCACGCTTGTAAGCCATAGGTGAAAAGTAAGGGAACTGTAGATACTGACTAATCCATGTTGTTTTTTTCGATGAGTATAACGTTGTACTGTGTCATCTAAGCGTCTAGTAATTCTCATATCCCCCAAAACATCTATAAAGCTGACTTTGTACCACATTGTAAACGGAGTTGCTCGCAGTTGTTCACATGACTGGGCGACACAATATTTGCTACACTTCCTAATCCCAAAATGACTGTAAACAAGTAGGTGAAAAAAGTTCAGTCAATGATCAGAACTCAAGAAGGGGGTTCGTTTGCGTTTGAGAGTGAGCTGCAAATATAAAAATGCTATTCTTTCCACATGATGGGCGATCAAATCCAAAAAACGTGTAGTAACTGTACGCTCCAGATTAGGATGAACACAAATCACTGAACTGGTGTGCGCTAGCTGCAATTGTTTGAACACGATTTACAGGGTCAATTGGTGAAATACAGATCAATAATCATTAGACCTGTCGATACTGGTAAGATCGATAGCGAAACCGATCAATCACGTGACACTCTATGCGAGTGAGCTATGACATGATCTGATCACAACGTGTTTATCGGTTCATTTTCAATCAAAAAATTGCTCATTGTTGTCTTTCCACCCAACCAGGTATCAAACTTGGGAAATCACAGGCAGAACACAAGTATACTACCCACCCGGCTACCGTGCAGCTGATCAGGTTTCTGTTTTTGAATATACCCGATTTAGCACAACCCATCGTTGCGAGCTTGCTGCCGGTATCGGCTCTCGTTCATCTCAGCCAGAGCCTCCAGGGTTACAACTCGTTTAGAAGCTTTCAAAAATTGATCATATGTTGAATGAGAGTGCTGGAGGATGTGATTCAATCAAATGTGATGAAATCGCCGAGCAACTGAGGCGTGAGCAGAAAACACTGGACAGCTCTTTGGATCTTGTTGGGTCTCATCAGCATTGCGATTCCATTGACCCAAATAAGGATCGACACCAGTCAACCAAATAGCTACAATCTGTATATTCCTACATAAACACGGGCGGAGTTGCCGTATATAGGCTATTCAGATGGTTGACAGCAGACGTTCGCACTACCAAACAGGAAAAATGATCAGATAAAACTGTCACATCAAATAAGCGTATAGATTTTCTTAAAAAAATAGTAAGAATTAAAAATAGTCGTGTACCCAAAATAGAAACCACAGTAAATTTCGCACAATTGCATGTACGCGTAGCATTCTATAATTGTTGGAAAATCTCACAGGTCAAGAGGAGCGTGGATATTCGTGATAACTGCCAGTTTGTTTACAGTAACAGACCACCAACCTTGACATTTCTGATCAATTCTGTTTAGGTCTCGCTGAAGCACACTGTCAATGCCTTTTGATTATGTTAAGCTCACTAAAATAGTGCACCCATTTTGTGACCAGATTTATACGTTCATGTGTTTTGCATCATGGATGTTTGCCTCTTTTATTTGCTACGGTTCTTCGGTCTTAATTCTGCTATCTATTTCGTGAAGGGCACAAATGTAACGACCTTTTTTCATGCTGGCATAATTAGTGCGGCTGACTTTCTGCATTTTCCTCAAAACAAGGTGGGTTGGACGGCATACTCACTTTTGTCTCCCTGCAATACAAACGCAACCGGGTCAGATGTTTATTATAGCGAGCACGTGCGATTTGCAGTGTTGATACACTATAGTCCAATATACCTTTTATTCATGATGTAATTCGGTCAAATGGTTACCCGAAAGCTTTTATTGATAAACATATACGATCGAAGACCAACACGAGAAAACGCAATACCGTTCATCGCAAGAACGTTTTTCTTACCGTGTCGTTTAAGGGCGACGAACCTCCGCAGCTGAACCGAATACCCTCACTACCACTCTACCCTTGATTTCCCAGAAAATACAAGATAAGTTGCCTGATCAGTCAAAATCCTTAGCTTAACATCTTTTCACGTGCACTTGTAATGTACGATACATCGGATAAATAACCAGGGAATTATCAAAAACTATTGATGAGCACTGTCCTACGGCCCTC
>UZAN01040449.1:48853-61890 GCA_900618425.1 Echinostoma caproni | reverse complement strand
TCGTATCGCCTTCTCTACCCACTCTCCATCCGACAATCCAGACATCTGTCACTGGGTTTGAAGCTTTCAGCTCACCCGGCTGAATCGTGTGGTAGCGCTTCTTTGTCTTGCTTTTAAGCCGAAAATGTGGCCGGTTGACTTCACATATCCCACCTGGAGTTGTCCGCATCTGGTTGGTGTAGCTGCATGTGACAAGCTCTGCCAGGTGATCGGCCGATCAACCTTTCATAAAATTAATACAATGCATAGGACCTGATGAGCATCAGAGATTCGCCGATGATAATCAAGGTAATCATCGGTGATTCATCCCCGCGGAGCCGGAAAAAGAATAATTTTCGAGCACTATTTGTCACATCTTCACTCATGACACCGATCACACTGTTAGTGATAACACTTGAGATAGAACAATTTCCCACCCGACATTGTTGTATGTTTTCTGTTATCGATTTACTCATAATTAAGAAAGAGCACTGATCAAAATGTTCATTGCATACCCCCAAATGATGTGATAATGTGGGAAGAAACAAATTCATTTGAAGTCAAGCAATCACTTCATCTAGCTCGAAGAGTGAATATTTAGTATTCAGCAGCATTTATCTGGATGGTCGAATACGTGACCACACCGTTGATCACTTTACATTTTACCGATGACAACATGATTACCAACATCACCCGGTTTGAAATAGTGAAAAAGACTGTGTGAAATAGAGGATTACAGCGAATAGGATTCAGCAGTGGTTATTCAGCGAACTAATCCATTGGTGGTGAAACCGATATCACGGTACAAATTTAAAGATCCCACCGGTTTCAGTAGATGGAAACGGTCGAAAATTCGTTGTTTAGCACTGTGAGCAATTTTCAGACCTAATAAGCGGGCGAAAATTATTATGTATTGAATTCACCACTGATTAGTATCTCACTAAATATTGTTGTCAATACAAAATAGGACATTTAATTTGCCAATAACTCATCCGTTTCATCGCCAAGGAGAAAGATCAGATGGAAAATGTTTCTCAGGTGGCTGATTTCAATCTAATCGATCCACCAAATCAATAGAGTGGTATTCAATGAGAGTGATGAAGCTGGCTCAAGTCTATTCAGACATAATTCATCTTCGTGTGTGTGTGTGTGCTGTATATGGGTCATATACAACAAATTCATTGATTTTCTTGCTGATGTCTTGTGAACGGATCAACCTTTTATCAGTCACAATTTTTAGCAAGCTAACAAATTATAGATGCACATGTCCACTAATTCATTAGCATCAGTGTCTTGGCCAAAACTCTTGTTGTACACGTCGTTCGATGTGTGTGTGCGTGCGCGCGTGCGCGTGTGTGTGACACCTCCATTGTTTGCGAGCTGTTGTGGAATCTTCACTACAGTCATAGTGGAAGTAACTAACTTTCCCATCACTGGTTAACCGCCGTTATTGTTTGAAAACTGTATTTTAGATCAGGTACCACTGTGGGGAATCGCGGTGAAAATCAAGCGTTACACTCCTACTCAAATATGTATTAGTAAGTAGCCGCCAAACCGCTCACTTCCACCAGGCAAATATGACACAATGAAAGTGGCGATTGGGCTAGTACCAGATACCAGGAAGAATAATGATGATTACCAGTCAAATCGTATCGATCGTAAACGGATCATACAGTAGAAATATATACAATCACACTGGTATTCGTTTTGACTCGGCCGTTCCAATAAGCTGAAGGACAGCTCTAGCTAAAGATACATTTCCAGTGGCCATCTTAGGGCATTATATCAGTGTATAACTATACCAGCTTGAAGGACCGAGATTCCTATTATGTTTCTGGAATTCAATTTGAGAATTCCATTGCGTCATATAAAGTTACTACTAAATGTGTGTACGTGATTATTATTATCAGTGTGATCTACTTAAAAATAGTTAGACATTCGCTAATTCATTTCATTTCATAAAGTTCCTAATACATCGAGCAGGGCAATCGTCATGCTCATCATGATTTTTCTTCCGTGGGGGGAGGGGGGACGGGGGGGGCGAACTCATTGATAGACAGTTGGGATTTTCCTGACAAGCACTTGACAGAGACCAGCATTTATTTTTGAAAAAAATACCCATTTCGTGCCTTTTAAGTCGGATGTCGATTAGTCTTTGGAGTTATATATAAACGATATTCACTTACAAGCGGAAGTGTTGCGCAATGCGTGCTAGACAAATTTTACGTAAGAACCCGTTTGTTGTCTTTGGTATCTCACTGCCTTACTCAGTCTTGTGTACATTGAATCGATCAAGGTTGAGAAGCTATCTTTGGATATCCCGTTTTCCGTTATGAATTTGACTAGGATATCCGAGGTTGGACTGCAGATGCAGGTATATTTTATTCTCTTTTGAGCCGAATGGACAGATTCCTGGTCATGCTGACTGAGGTCGAGGCTGCTTTACGCCAATAGACTAGACTCGACCTTGCAATTCAGCACACTTTGACGATTCAATAGTGAATAAAAACTGAGACACAATTTTTTTCAGCTAATAGCTAACAAGCCACAACTACTGGCGGCTGTTTATGAATTTAACATCTTTAGGAATTCCCGTATTTGTTGTTCATGGACACGAACGCCCTTACTTGATTTTAGTCGAGATCACCAAGAGAGTGATACGCGTTAAGTTTATTGTCAGTGAGATTATCCACCTTGGAAATGTTTGGTCATAGCCTGGGAAAAGGACATCCTGTTGAGAATCCTAAGTGGCATGAATCTGGAGAAAATCTGGAGGAAATCTTCTTACAACCGCGTCTACAAAATTATTTCTGGAAACTTATTCATTTTTGTAAGATAGAGCACTATGCCACGATTTTTCATGTCAGATTCTCTTAAATGAATGCCTACATCTCCTGGTTTTTGGGGGCAACTCTATCTGTTGCCCATGGGGGCACGATCGTTACAAGCACCACGAGTTTTCACCATCACGTATTTTGAACATCGTGAAAGTTTGAATACCTGACGGGGACGGACCAAACATTGAACGTAAGGCACTTTGATGACAAATTATTCACATCGATAGCTCGTTTCTCCTCTCAAACACGTGCACGTACACATCCATCCGGGCTCATCCACCTCTTTAGCCCCATGTTTATTCTGTTCCCACGCTCGTCGCTGATGTTCTATTCTGGCTATTCCAAGACGATTTGTAATGCAACGAAACATTTCGTCTCACGGTTTTTTTTCTCTCTCTATTCTTTTCGTCGCTTTGTTTCTTTCATTCATTCGCAATCTCGTGGCATGATGGAACTGAATGGAATTGTGAGCGTTCGCAACTCGACGGATCGATCGATCTGTTTAACGATCATTCAATATTTGGCTGTACTGCGCACGCACCCACACGAACAAACAAACACCCACACTTGGGTGCAGTAGTATCTATTGACCCATTGGAAGGGTGCACGGCATTACGTGCGCTGCTTAAGTTTAATGATCTCTGCCTGAGTAACCAATCGATCATTTCGGTTCCAAGATGTGTGGTCCTCTTTAATTTATGTGATTCATTCTTGTCTGTATTAGTACAGTCAAAAGTTCGAGCTAAATGAATGACTAAGCTGTACTTTCAGGTCTCATATGGACGCTTGCGACGCACTCGCAGTCGTCACGCGAATACTTCACGGTATCTGGTCCGGCAGCACACTACATCATCTCGGACAAACACGTGTCCAACCGACTGGTGGGGGCTACGTCGATGTGATCTTTTTTTACTTTTCTGACAAAGAATGTCATCTCATAGCTATGTGGTGTGGAACTAAGCCACACAACGCAATATATCTAACATAACAAGCAGAACATGAACAAGATAGGCGAGTTAAGGTGATCAGTGTTCATAATTCTTCTGTGGTTTTGGTCACTTTATGCTTTCCAATTAATCGGATCACCGAATCTAAAACGTCAGATGTCATCTGATCATCAATCAAGTCTACTCGCTTTTTCGGCTCCGCTCAAATTGGCTGATTTCATTTAAGCGAATTTATATTTAGTCTTTCGAGATATACCCCTTGAACTATCACTAATGGACTCTGTGCTCATGCTTAGGACAATCTAATTAAACACCTGGGATTCACTGAGGACATTAAACTTTGCTGAAGATTTTGAATATACAGCCTTTTAATTTGTTATTTCTAACTGCTTTGTATTTAGTAAACGATGTAAAAGTAGGGATCAAGAAGGAAACCAGTAATATACTACCAGATGATAAGGAAAAGTGGAGAGGAGAGGCATCAGTGGGGAATTCAAACACATGATCAACTGCATGAGTCACTGAACCAGCGAGTCAGCAGATCAGGTTCATTGTGTTTACGTATGAATCGACCTGCATACGTTTGAGTTAGTCCCCTGTAAAATAAGTCCCATGAAAATTTTTCGGCACGTAATCCAATTTTAATTGCACTGTTTTCTTTTCGACCGTGTCAGTTACTTGAAATCATACTCCGGGAATATTACTGTCCACCAAGGAGGCTTGCAAATACTCTTCAAGTTATAATTATCTCTAAAGCATCATCTTTTTAGTCAAGTGAACCGGCGGTTTAAAATTATTCAGCCATTCTATTCATATGTCTGTACTCCTTTTTGTATAGTTTATACACCTAAGAGCTGCATAGGTTCCTGAACCAGATAATGAGCCCAGTCAGACCTCACTAACGGATAATGTAGAATTCTTCATTGGATGGGTTTAGTACGCGTTAAGCGAGGATTACACCACCAGTTAGACTGTTCATAAAGTCTCTTAATTGATTTTAGCCAAGTTTGGGATCAACCTAAGTTGAGATTCCGGTATCGAACACTGAGAAGCCTAAGAAAGCATCAGGTTTGCAGCGAACACATGTGAGCAGCTGTTATAAGGGCCAGATTGATTGCATCAGTTTTTTGTTAAAATGTAATTTGTAGGAACTCAGAGAAACGCTCTTTATTCGGAGACGATGTTATATATTCTATGCTATATTCCATTTCGATTGTTCGCCGAGCTTGGTAATTTCTTTGCAAACGTTTCATCATCAGTCGAGATGACATCATCAGTGGTAGGAGAGGAGGAGGTTGTCCTTTCGTCCTGATTGCGGTTTCCATCCGTTCTCAGGTCTCGGTGTGACCATTTTGTTGCATCATTTGATCCTTGAGTTGTATTNGTTCGGTGTGCCTGTTTATTGAGTTGATTGAGAAGTGCCAAGTTTCGAGAAATTCTCTGGCGTGTTTTGACCGGGCTTGGTCGATAATTTTCACTGAATCGAAGTCAAACTGATGTCCTTCTTGATCTTCGTGAAGGAAAATCAACGATAGTGGGTCATGTCTCCTGACTGCCGATTGGTGTTCACGGATCCTTGTTGACAGTTTTCTCCCAGTTTGTCCGATATATTGTTTTGGGCAGTTCTTGCAGTTTATTTTGTAGATAACACTACTCTTGTCCTTCTCCATTGTTCTCTCCTCGGGTTGTGGCAGAAGTCCCCTTAGATAGGCGACAGGTTTGTGGACGATTTGGATTCCATATGATCTCAGCAGTCTCGGTGTCATTTCTGAAACTGGTGCTGTGATGATGAAACGTTTGCAAACAAATTACCAAGCTCGGCAAACAGGCGAAATGGAATTCAGTTCCCTCTAGTTACGAGAACCAATTTTCAATATTTTGTCAACGATGCTATATGTTGGATAGATCCGATAAACGAGGATTAGTTTTGGAATATGGAAAGACTACGGTGCCTGTGGAGAGAATGAAGTTGAAATTGGTGGCTCTGTTCGGGATAACTGATTAACGGTTCCAATGTGTATTGGATATATACACTGTTTGATTGTCGTGCATAAGTGACGAACGTTATTTGTCCTATTGTTGAAATAATTATTGAAATGTTGTTGTTCTCAGATATCAAGAGATTTTTCATGCCTTCGTGGGTTATATGGCTTGTTCAAAATCTTCTGTAAGTTTTTTTTCTTGGGGTTAACCAGAATGGGGGAAAAACAGAGTGGTAGGTGGATCTATCTACGCTCATATGAAAGACCCAAAATTAAATAGAAGGGCAGGCGGAATGCAATAATAAGTTCGAATCTCACGTTTCTCAATCATATTCGTCATTTAAATTCAATAAAATTAGCATGTGTCTGAAACAAAAAACCTTATATTTTTCATGATGAAGTTGATTTTTTCTTTAATGCCAAATTCCTTTCATAAAGGAGGCGATTTTGAGCATTCAGTTATCATCATCATCATTCGTGATTGGGGAGAACAATTTGGTGGTTCGTGTCATCCGGTATTTTTCTCCTAAGTTACTGTCACGACCTGAGACCTTTGTAATGTAATGTCACCGTACGTTTCATATAAACGTTTGAGTCAGCGAACCCATTTTGCCTTAGCTGTAATATGATGAGGGAACAGTTACAATGTTAAGAGGAATACCTTGAATGCCTGAATCAACGCAGTACTTCATGCCCGCATTTCTTTTTAGTTAATCGCCATTCCAGTCTGTGTTATCTCAGTTTTTTAAGGTCAGGTGTGTCTGTTGTACATTCTCACATGAGATAAACGGGCTGATAAGCTTGTATTACTTGAAAAACGCACCACAGTGACACTTGGGAGTACCGCGAACTCGGCCAAGTAGTGCACACAGACTGTGCAAGACGTCAGATGCGCGATTTTTCCATGGAGTCCTAGAGGTCACCAGCTATGTTGAAGACATCAGACTGGACTTTACGATTATTCCATTTGGTTTCATTAACTCGACTAGCTTCCAACATAATCATATTATTATCATCACTATGGTTGTTGTCATCCTCTTCTGACTGTTATCAAGTAAACCATCTATGCTCAACATGAATGGCAAAGAACTTCCTTTGTCTTTTCCCATAAAAATGAGGCAATACAACGGTTATTGCCTGGTCAGTCCATTTCTGAATTCACGGTGACCACGAGTGACGTTGTTTGTATTACTATGCGTGGCATTCATTCTCGTTTTGTTCAGTCGCTTAATCCCACGTACCAACAGAAACAGTCTACAAAAATGATGATTTCAATATTTGCTCCCCTGTGTGAGTGTACGTGATTGTGTGTGTATGTTCTTATGCCAAAATGTCTCCATTTTTACCAAAGGTTCACCTGCATACTTCGATGTGCACCTTTTGTTACAGTGAGCTGCTCTGTAGGATCATCTAGGAGATGTAATTGAGAACTCAACCTGCATCACGCACCGATTGTTTGTGCTTCACCTGACTTGGGCATGATGTTATATCGATCACTCACATCAATTCAAAAGGTTTACAATTCTGTAGTTGTTGTTTTCATGTGCTTCTCTTACAATAACAGTATGTATGTCTGTGCGTGTGATAACTAGAATATAACGAACACAATTTTCAATCAAGTGCTTTGAAGAAAATAGAACTTCGAAAGTTAATCATTTGGAGTTGAAAGCACTTTAAAAGAATCGTGTATTGCCCAATGCATACTCTAATTCGATCCCAATCGATCGTGAATGAAAGTAGAATCACAGAAATTGCAATTATTGCAATTATAAGAGATATCTGTTCCTAACTGTTGAATGGAAGTTCTCGAGGAAGAGTCGGTCATATTGTCTGATTGACTTTATCATCAAACTGTAACCAGAGACTACCTGATGCTGGATGGTACACATCATTCGTGATATAGCTCGTAATTCGAGTGACTCAGTCACGGCACATATCAGGTAGACGAGGTGATTTTAGGCATAATGAAACGGATTAAGACTTAGCGACTAAGCGAATCATTATCTCTGTTTGATGCTTAACTGAATACAAGTAACCTGCCTGATTTCCACGCCCAGTCTGACACAATTATTACTCAAGGTCTGATGGCATTTAGACTTGCAATTTGAAATAATTTCGAAGTAAAAACTTACATTTTGTCACGTAAACTACTTCATCCAATCTTATTCAGAACCCTGACAAATATCTTGGATTTTATATTCACCCAAAACGGTTCTCCTCCTCGGTCTGAAAAAAAACCACCGTGAGGACAAGCCAAAGGGTATTTAAGTGTAACCCTTTAAAGTAGTCTTCGTTGGTTCCCACTAACCCAGAGTGATGCTTGTAAACTAAAAGGGGTTCTCTCCGAACTAAGATCAGATCAATTTGACTCTGAAAAGAACCTTCGCTCAGCAGTTTGTTTTGTCCACAATCCCTTGTAGTCTTCCCGTGATTTTCCCTTGTCTTCTAAAGGGTGACTTTAGATTGCTGAGTCGTGTTTCTCAAGGCCCATTATCTGTTCTGATAAGCAATACGTTTTACGGATGTGTTTGAAGTTTATAAAATATGTTATTTAACAACATCCACTCATTAAGCATCAGGATATCTGTAAATGAAACCCATCCATTCACTCGCTTCAACTACTGACTTACTTTATCACGCATATTTATGTACAGAAACTCTCTGATGACTGTCTCATCTTGCCCGTATTATGACTGATAAGGTGAACATTCATTCTGCTTTTAACAATGTATTCAGGAGTTGCCTCAATTTTCTGTCCGCATGTCGCTTTCTGTCCGCGTCATTTTTATCCACATTGCTACGGTAGTTATCTTTTGTTTGAAACTTAATGTATAGTTTACCAAAGTTGAAATAAGATGTATTACATTTTTTTCGAAATCGAACAATCTTTGGTTGGAACGCATAGCCTAACGGAAGAGGTTTATTATCACTATCCCTTCTAAGTCTAGTCTCCACTGTGGATGTTCTCAGTGATTTCGTGTACCTTATTTTCCCTCATATGTTACGATTAGACACATTAGCATGGGGGACAGTCCAGGGAATTTACCTCCAAGCTATAGGGGTTACCGCTGAACTAAGAAAAAAAATCAACTTCGATTGTGGATGACAATAAGCCTGATGCAATGTACTTATTCGAATAATTCTAACGATAAATATTGTTTCCTTGGGGCTTGATGTAGGAGGCCCTCCTGAAAAAGGTTATATCATTTGCCAAAGCTCATTCATTCGCAATGGTAGCCAGGCGCACTTATCCGTAGTTCATTCTCGATTCCAACCGAATATGACTCAGAACAGCTGAGGACTTGGCACCTGGTGTTTTTATACATGTGACTACTGCACTCTTTTCAATGACACGAAATGAACATATTCACCTGCATATACCTAGTGACGAGTTAAAATGTACTTTCTACCTTTGAAGTTGATACCCTGTCCTAAACGATATTCAGAACAAACTTCAAAAAAATTTATCCCCTCATCCCAATGTGAATAGTTCAATTTAATTTAATCCAGAAAATTGCTTAAAGACTAACTGATTTCATTGTTGCTGAATGTTTTTTAGATTCTTGTAGGAATTGAACGGTTGTGTGGAAATATCAAAAAATTATTGAATATAGGAATACGAGAATCCGTACTGCAGCACTCAGAACTGGATTGGCCCCAACCCGAACTGCATACACCAATGAAATACACGGAGAATTGGTAGCAGCAAGTACCAATGTTTATTCATAGAAATAGAGCATGTTCTATAGAAAACAAAAGGTTATATCATTGGTTGAAGGACCGTCGTCCAATCACGTAACCGTTTGCGCAGATGCGTCGTAATGATATAAAGTTCGTCTGATGTACCACTGGTCCAGCTTCCTGAACTTTGATCAGACGACATGAGCCTGTACCTGGTCGAACTGGGAATGCGGTCACGTTTATCTGGATCATCAACGGTTTTCTGAAATTTTTAATGTTTCTTGCAGTTTAGTCAGAAAAATCAATCTATAAAAGATCACGGTTGAACGAAATTTAAGTCGTTCTTTTATTATCAGGATTACAAACCAAAAAGGTCCCAGCCATACAACATAAAATGGAATCTGTTCACAGAAGTGGTTCAATCCATAAACAGAATAACGATGGTCAATGCAACAACATCAAGAAGCAGTGCTACTATTACTATTAGTACTGTCTTGGTCAGTGATGTGACCAGCTGATGCCGATCTCTGTTTGTCGGTCATGAATAATATAAGCCACCAGATAAATCGAAGTTTAAAAGTTCATTTGAATTTTTCTTTGGGAAGACCAATTATTTGACCCAAAGCCTGTCAAGAAACGAAACATCTTTTGTGTTGTCGAATAAATGTGACCACCAGTTGAAGAAGTTGACCGCTGATTGTACAACTCACTTGTAAGAATTTCGGTTTCCAATTCGAAGATTTTTTTATTATTGTGTAAAAATAGGCGCGCTGATGATGAATCCTATCAGTCACATAAAAGGTGTCTACTAGCCATGAAATATTAAGTGTAATTTCTGTACAGTGTTTGTGCTTGGCTACCAACAGCTCCTTACACACAAGCGAAACTAAAAGTAACGCATGTCGAAATGTAGCATTAGATATTAAAATACTCTGTCACTGAATAGTAATGCCCAACCCCATAATGAATAGTTGGGCGCAAACGTTTCAATCTAGCGCAACACCCCATGAACTGAACTTTTATTGACTAGAATGTTAACTATGATATCAGCCAATGGTAATCATATGCTTGACTTAGATTGATGCTGTCTCATCGTAACACGTGTTGGAACAGGCATTGCAACATGGGGCAGGACAATCAGGACGAATAATCCTTGCTTACTATGACCCAATAAGTCCGCAAGTCGTTCTTAAATCCTGCCAATGAATATGGACTCATTCTTTAGACCTGCGACATTATTTTCCAATCAAATAGCTCTCTAGGTTTTGTTAGTCCGTACGCAAGTAACTTTTATCCTACGAAAACATTCGACTCAGAGTATTGATCTTCCCCTACCATCAGGCCGCTTACCTCTTCTTTCTATTCCTCGCATCACCATCCACTTGTCTCATCCTTGACAAGAATCCTTAATAGGACATACTCATTGAATGCAATAGAATTCAAACTTTACGGAGTGTTTTACTGCAAAGTTCTACAAAACATTAACCAAACTGCTCAGTTATGACGAATGGTACCGTTTTTTCCACTGCTAAAATTACTTCACCCAACTTTAAGCCGTGTTCTCGAATTGGAAACTTTCTTTGTTTGTCACTCGTTTGGAGTACAGACTCGTCACAAAGTCCAGTGCTTACATATGTGTTCTCTTGAACCCCTTAATCGCGATCGGAATATTTCAAGTGAGTAATGGAGGATTTGATTCAATTTCAAAGGTGAATTTGTCGTGTATATAGCAAATGAAGCGTTAACTGAAAAGCTAGGAAGCACTGGGCAGCTGTTCGTACCTGGTTGGGTCTCATCAACAGTGGGAATCCATCGATCCCACTGGGGAGCAGAATATCTCTCTCCTGCCACAACCGCAATGCATGGATGATCGAAATCACGTTTGTCTGGCTTGAAGCATTGTGCGGATCTGCTCTTGGAAGCAATGTTAAAGCCAAGACAAAAAATGGAACAAAGTTGTACTCTTTCACAATAATCAAGGTTTATCACAATGTCTATGCAACTTATGAGGTGCTTTCAGCCGAATAACAGTTTTTATGAACGATAATAGCAATCTCTCTAGCAACTTGTTAGTCAACCCGTTCGTATTATTCGCAGCGATAATATATTTTATCGTGCCCGTCTCATCCGAAAAGACAATTATGGGTTGCGAAGCTCTTGCCAGTGAGCAGCGCATCCTCAGCAGAGGCCATGTGGAAAACTATGCCACAGGAGCCTTTCGGAAAATACAACGCAGGGGTGATCAGACACAAGCCGACACACCCATCCCAACTATCCAGAAGCCCTCAGAAGCAACTATGAATTATTCGGCAGAAGACACAAATATCCTATGTCTCATGCTGTGAGGTTTGGGACTTTATTAAATAAATACAAATAGAAAAATTATTTCTTATAGACTACTTTTCATTACATTTTCTTAAATACATATATATATATATATGATAATAAGTAGTTAGTGAATGACTGGACAAAATTCCCCTGTAAGTACACGACCGGTTTCGCGGTTCTTGCGGCTCATCAAGCATGTGTATCCGGTAATCTTTTGTCAGTTCATTCATATAACTGCACCTAGGAAGTGTATTTTCGTCACAATAACCTTGTAGCATCTAACCCACTTACAAAACATCGAACCACAGCACTGATTCTTCATTGGACTGGCTCTGAAATGGCTATCTATCCACGAGTCACCCGATGTTGCAAACAAGTTTATTGAGACGAACATATATATATATATTCACTCATGCGTCCATAGCATCAAATTCTTGCTTAACCCTAAAGGCTAGACAGTTGTGCCCGAATACACGTTGACATGGCAATTAGACAATCGGGGTAAACTTTCTGAGCTGTACTGCTATAGTATCATATGACCCTTAAATTCAACCCAACTCTAATCTAACTGCTTGTATCGATTATTCACAACTAATCAAAATGTTCAATAGAGACGAAGACGATTATGGCGGCGACGAAGACAACAACGACAACTCTTTCGATCAGGTGACGTTGTAGTCCTGAAAAAGATCTCGCCTAATAATATGTCATAGGACTCACAAGTTTTGTCATGTTGCCTGTCAGTCCTTGTCCTCATAGACAAGTCGGACTGCTCCCCATGGCAGCTCATGCCTCCAAATTCCAGGTTAAGCAATAATCAGTAGACCAAATGAACCATTGCCGTCCCCACCTCCATCCGAAATTCAATTCATTTGTTTGTTCGCTTGGCTCGAGACAAAATCGTCAAAGAACGCACTAATCGAAGCCACTGTCATCTAGAGAACCCCATAACTGTAAAAGCTAATAAGAATCACTTGCGATCGATAAATTTAACGTGCAACTGGGTAGGAGGGGACATGGAGTTTGAAGCATACCACCTGGGGGTAAAAATATGTGCAAGGTCAGTTATTTTCCGAATATAGCTGTAGCTATCACCAACATACAAATCTTGATCGTGTAGCCATCGGATAGACTGATTTTGAAGCAGTATGATTAAAGCGGTTTTGAATTTCCAAACTAAACACGTGAACCTAATTGGTCCATAAACGGTTCGATAAGTTCAAACGGATGTGACGACGTTAAATGAATCAAAAGTGAGCTGTCTGAACAAGTCAACTGAAGCT
>UZAN01040449.1:0-18200 GCA_900618425.1 Echinostoma caproni | reverse complement strand
AATCTGCGAGCTTAATCCAACTTTTATAAACATATAATGTAAGATGCATGGTATCGCTCACTTGGAAGTATACATTCATGTTTTGTTGCATTCAATATTATTTCGCTACTTATCATCATATCACTCACTCTATAATCCAAATCCAAAACCCAGAACGAATGGGATCCACGCATCGCGTCAAGACTGTCCGATCTGATTTTGTACCAATCCAGTACCGGTAAACGTCGGACTGAGGCGATAAAGGTTTTGGCGAAAAACGTCTCTTTGGGTGCTTGTATCTCGAATCTGTGATCGTTTTGGAACATTGATAAATGTATTGTGAAATGGATAACAAAGCACGTTCCGTCTATAAATACGCGTAGTTTTAATATTCCGGCAAGCTTAACGTTAAAAAACAAGACCCTTTTGATGCCGGCTGCTCAGTTTTATTGCTGCATAAATGAAGTCAACGTAAAAACGTCACAAAAAATAGTAAGTCCATGTTGTACAAAATTAGCTACTCATTGGATTCATAAAGAAAACAACCGCACCTTTATTTGCACAAGAAACCACAATGAACTAAGACGCTGTAGGCTGTTTTTTAAATTCGGCCTGAGTTACTGTTAGGTGAAAGACCGATATCAGTGTGTACAAATGAACCACATGACCCGTGGACATTATACTAATTGTATTTCGCCTCGAGTCTTTGCAAACCGATACAGTTCGATCGATACCGGTGTGCAAATGATGCAGTATTATCACTTGATTGTGCCACACGCCAGAATATAACCAAAGGCCATTTAGCCTATTTGTCTCTGTTTCAGATTTATCCATTTGTATTTTAATTTGAAAGAGAGCACCGGTTAACGCGCTAAACAAATCGATACAGCGATATCGATATCATTCAAATTCACTAGTGAGGAATGAATGTACTGTATTCCTTTTTTCGTTTCACTTCCTTTTATTGAATATATACTGATACAAATTTCAGGAAGGGGAATCGGCCAATCAAAGGACTGCTATGCAACACAAAAGTGAGGCGGTGGTGGTGGGATTCGAACATAGGTCTTCCGAGGGGATAAATTGGTGATGTTACCAAAGAAGTGTATGCCATTAGGTGAGTAGTAGTCGAAAAATCGTGGTAACACTCGACAATCTGCATGTAATCTACTCGTGTTTGGTCTGTATTACCATAACCACTAGGGACCTGTGTAACCTAACTCAAATGAAACTCACACAGAAAAGAGTATGGTACTTTCGGAGTCAGAATTAAGTTTCACGGGAGCTACCAGACCGGTATCCTAATAGCCCACAGGAGATTGAAAACAGTTCCAGGGGTAAATGGACACAAACCAGAAAAGGACGTATGAAATATGACTGAAACAGAAAATGGATAAATGCTCAGATGTCTGAAAGGGAGAAAATTATGGTGAGTTTGAGTAAATAGGTTATCAGTTCATATAATTTCAAAGGAGGTAAATAGATGAGTGAAGCTGGTTTCATGAGTAAAGCAAAATTATTTTTAGTTGAAATACCATAATCCAAAACTAGTTTCTATTTCATTCACAGTTTACAGGTAGCATAGAAAAAAGTAGATGAACTTGTGCATATGATACAAAGAATCTATTTTTTGTTGTTGAGAGACCAATCGTCGGGAGTTCGTGTACCATTCGACGAATTCCGTCCGATCAGACAATGACAATGTTAGATAAGTACAATTGAAAGTAGCACAGATATGAACAAGGCTTGATTGGGACAGTTCTCATAGTACTAGTAGGTAGCCTGTTGAATAGGCAGATCGCCTTGACCGAATTCGGATCTCAGTGGATGTGGTGAAAAGCGCAGTAAAACTGGCATCGACAAGCATAAACCCATCTTGGGCAATTTATTCACGTAGGACTAATACATTTCATTTACTTCACGCTTGATTACAGTTTCATTTGATGGGGGTTGATGGTGCAGAAGCCTTGAAAAGGACGGAAAGTATAATATAATGGATGTGTCTCTCAAAGGCTATCACCAAACCTGTTTCCAGGATGCGTATTCCCATGATTCCAGTTAAAAGACAGTTGCAAACAGTGCAAGGCTTTATTGATAGTGCCAACCAAACGTGGGTTGATACAACGAGAGACGTGCAGTAAATATTAGGTCGATCACAGATATTTTCCCCGGAATCGGGGCAACGAGGTCGACAATGGAGAGAATGCACCGCTACACGCATCCAGAATCTCCGAGAAAACGCGTCCTCACCTTTGTGGCTTATCTAATCATTTTCAAACGAAAAACGCGAGAATCCTCAGAGGAAGGTTAGGCTTCCCCTGACAAATTGAGATAACAGATTAAACGGATTAAAAAAAAACATCAATTATACATATACATATACATACATATACATATATATATATATATATATACCCTGGAATCGAATCCATACTGTACTTGGTTTCTGTGCTCTTCCTCTCTAGTTTGAGCAGGCACATTGATCAGAGTGTCGTCATTGTGTGCTGCTTTACTTATCTGCGCCCGCGTCCTTATGACAGCACGGTCGCTAGTAGCAGTTGATCAATACAAGTTACCATTTGATACCGAAGATTTACAGACTAGTATTGGTTCAATAATTCAAATCCGACGTTTTCATAAACATACTATTGCTTGTAGTTATCATAGGATTCGGCTCATTTGTAGGATAATTTATAGAGAGGAATTTTTAACTAATGAAGTCTTTCTGATGGAAACCCAGAGAGTGAAAGTGTGGTCACTTATATGCCACTCAAATAAAAATCAAATCTTTCTTACTGATCACCAGAACGAAATTTTGAATTAGGCCTCTGCTCTGAGATAAAAGCCAATTGTTCCATTGTTGAAAATTATTCAATAATTATCGCACTCAAAATGACACCGGTCTTAGAAACAGGATGTCGGCAGTTATACGATGATCTTATTCAAAAGTGCATAAGGGTTAGGTTCACGAGAAGCCCTTCTCAGTATTCTAATGGTAATTTGGACAGTTGATTTTTGGATAATTTTTCTGTCTTATAGCGGAACACCTACGTTTCTGTGATTGATCTAAAGGAAATACATAAATAATAATAAATAAATAAGTAGAAGAAACGGGAACAGTTGTGTGTGTGCAACCCATTTCAAAACAAACTTCATGAGACTTTTGTGGTACTCACGAGGAATACATAAACAAACTTCGCAGTCACGATGAAAATAATTACAGGGGGACTTAAAAGAGGTCAAACAAACAGGGTGAATCATTATTACTGTAAACAATACCAAGTGCCGGGATAAATCGAATGGGCTAATCAAAACAACGTTCTTTATCGATCTGAACGTTCAATCAATCTGTCGGCGGTCCACCATGTAGGTCAGGGATAGAGTTTCAACTCCCAAAAAGAAGGTTTACGATTAGAGTCCTGGAAAGGAAACAAAACCAGTGTGCCATACTGATGAGTCTCATCAAGGACGAAACAGTTGTTCAGTGACCGTTGAAGGTTATCACAAATATTTTCATCGCAACTGAATTGAATTTGACAAGTGGATATCAAAGCCATTAACTGATCGCATCTCACACCCAAGACCATTGACAGTACCTGCTGCCTGTACACTTTCTATGGGCTAATCAGAACAAAGCAGTCTGAGTTATCAGCAACAGTACACGTACTGGAAACCTCCTTTTTCCATTGAAAGATGATTACTGAACTTTGGACAGGAATCGGGTTTTCGATCCCTATTTGCTCCATGTAGTAAATTCCTTCTATCGAGCAGGTGTCAGTGAACTATGGACAGCACTACTTGATAAACATGACGGTAATGAAGCGCTGCACAGTGTTATCAAGGTGCTTTATATAACAATTTCTAGAAAAAATCAAATATATGAATAACATACTTTGATACCGCTCTGGCGTGATTTGTTAAAATACGTGCTACTTGATGAGCTAATTAACATCCCCTCACATAAATGAGATCGCTTGCTCAACTCGAGGAAATGGGTTTAATTTGCACGGTTCCAAACAATCGCTGTTTCTAGAGGATATCCGATTGACAAAGCCTATTTTTAGTTGTAAAGCTGTCATTGGACTCCGTTTTGGATTGTTTTGAGATTTGAACACATTGTGCAAAGGGATGTTTGACAGATTTAGAGTTTGTGTGGTGAAAAGTTTAGTAGCCTCGGTGGAATTCGAACCCAAGCATAGACGCCGCCTACGCTTTGTAGGAGCACGATCTACCAGCTGAGCTACGGGGCCACATCGATTATACTGACCTTTTCACATTCGAATGGCAAGCTGTCGAACCAAGGAAAGACAGTTGACGAACATGATATCATCGGCAGGGTTCCATATGGGCTCTAATTATAGAACGAAACGACAGTAAAGAATCGTGTGGTTCCATCGCATTCTGCCGTACAATAATTATAAAATGGAATGTAAAAACCCCAGAGTCACGAGATCTGTGATGTGGTAAGGGAAAATGCAAAATAATGTCTGCAATACAGATTTATGAGCACCAAACAGTTTAGGTAGAGTGACTGGTTCAGTGTTCCAGCTCTCGACCATGATCAGTTTATTGTGAACGGCAACAGTACACCAACTAAAATTTGCATCTCTTCATACGCAGTATGGAAATAAGAACACTAATTGCCAAAACGTAGGTATTGTGGTTTCGCAATAGTGGTTTGAAAGACGAACTGATATGAACTGTGCGTATTGTCGTCACAAGATATTTTGCAACGGATGACCCTGGATTTCTTGTGATCACTTGACCTTCAATTATTGGTTGTGCCTTCGATTTGATCAAACACGTTTTAATACGTTTGGTTGTCCGCTGTGACAGCTGGCGGGATGTTCTGCCGATGTGTGTCATGGCAACTACAAGAGAACTGGTTGGTATACAGCGTGTGAGACGGAACCGTCTTGGCAGCCATGTTTACTTTAGTTCAAATCAATTCCATGAGTAGAGACAATGCGTCTGAGTTGACCAACTGGGACTGCACGGTCTATAGAGCCGATCTTAAATTATGGCGCGCATCATTGTAAATATGGTGACTTTCGAACGTAAGCTTGAAGTAGATCGTCCTTTTGTTAACGTTTTGGGTTGGGCTAACTTTTGGGAATGATCTACCGTGATTATTTATAAACCTCCCCGGGTAACCATTGTTTAACGATGTTCTCCTCACGAAATCCTCTTCTTCCTTTAGTGTATCTGGAGAGCAAATGTTTCTGGCCCGATCAAATAGGGTTTGTAAATCATGGGGAAAAAGCGGTAGAAGTGTAGGTATTGACCACTCCATGTCGCTTTTTTGGTAAACTGGGCGTTGTAATGTTCCATTTATTTGCATCGCAAATTTTGTGTCTAGAAACAATACACTGTTTTTGATCTCTACTTCATTAGATACAGAAACGTTGTGAATGGACTAAGTTAAAATGATGTAAAAGTGTTTTAAAATGTTCATCATCCGTAGGAATAAAAATATCGTCCACATAGCGTTTGTACAGGATGGACTTAGAAAAATTATCACCTTGTTTTTTCTCCATCATTCTTAGAAACACATCTGCCAAAATGGGACCCAACGGACTGCCTATCGCCCCGACATCGATCTGCTTGTATGGGGCACCTTGAAACTCGAAACGAATCTTTTCTGTGTATATAAGATAAAGTTATCTTAAGTATTCAAGAAGAATATTAAGAGGAAAGTTGTTGGAAGAAATATAATTACATAAAAATCAATTGTTTCATAAAGTGGTGCATTGGTAAAAAGTGAATCCACATCTATCGAATACATTTTGTGTAGGGATCTAATCACTTTTTCTAAAATATTAGAGAGTTCAAAAGAATCTTTCTCACAATGATGCACAGGGAACTCACGAGTGGGATCGAGGATGTCTACTTGCCATCGGGCGAGATTGTGTTAAGGTGAGTTTTGCATGCACAGATTTGTCTGAGTGGAGTCCGAAATCCATGGACATTGGGCGAAACCCTATTAGTTTTAATTGTTTGTTATGGGCCTCGGAAATGTTACCATGAGGAACAAAAATCTAGAGATCTCTTGTGATAAAGCCTTCAGTGAGTTGATCGTTCTCTAACGTATTATAGGTTTGGAATTTTCCAGGATCCGAGAGTATTTCGTTCATTTCGGCGATGTAACTGTCTTTTTTCATAGTTACCGTTTCCGTTCTTTTGTCTGGTTTCAGAAACCTTAGTTATGTCATACTTTAGAGCTCTTTCATTGAAGCATGACTGAACAACCCCATGTGCTATGTATGATTTATATGTGCCTGTTGATTTCAAGTCAGCGATTAATAAGATTAAATGAAACGATAACATCTTGCCACTTTTGTCTTCTTTCTGTACTGCTGGAATCAAAGAACCGTCATGTGATACAAACGCTTTTTAGATGCTGCTGCTGATGATGATGATAGAGTTTGAACTAATGACCTTCATCGAACAAATTATGAATTGATTTTTATTCTTAAAATTCAAAATTTAGCGTTTGTGTGATTTATGGATGGAGAAATCAATCGTAGAAATATGTGCATCATCATATGAACAATCACAATTTTAAAAAGTGAGATATTTAGTGACTCAATAGCACACTTTTTTAATTACAAGTTCACAAAGTTCTCCCTAAGAGGTAAATTAATTTGATCGCAGCACAGTTTTCTCTCACGTTTTTATCTATTTTTGTTCATCCATCTATATATAGCCTGTTTCCAGATAGTGGTATTTGTATGAGTCATGCTTTATAAACCAGGTCAGGTGCAACAGCGGCGACACGTAAATAAGAACGACAGAGAGAGACCGTAATCACTCCCTCTCTCTCCGTAAGTCGTGGGTAGGTCACATCAAATGTTTACTTGGTCCGGTCATTGAGGTCGTCCACTGTAAAGGTGTAAAGCAAAACCAGAAAAACGGTTTGTGGCAGATCTCATGACAAAATTTATCTGACTCTATTGCTAGATTTTGGATGATTACACGCACGCGCACACCACCTATCTATGCACAGGAGTCATCAATCAATAGTCTGTAGAGTTCTGACGTTATCTGAGCTGTTCAAATTTCTAGTTGCAATCAATGATGTTCACATGTGTGTGTGGGGTTTCTCGTCAGTAAATTGTAAATCTATCACTGACATTGTGAATCCGAAATTCGTGTATTTTTAGCATATCTTATGTTTAAGGGGTCCGGAAAAGGGATTACATGCTTTGTGTTTTGCAAAACATTTCATTTCTTGTGACAAACAAAAGGAACAAGTAAGTATTTGTGACTTCACTCCGGCTGTGATAAAACTAAGTTTTCCAGTACAGCCTCATACTGATCCCATTTGTTCGAAATCCACCAGATGAACATCCCGATTCTCACAGTCAAGATGCACTTGAATCGTAGAACAGCTATGCCTTTCCCACGGTGATGCTTCTATTCACGAAGAGTTGATCACAGTAAGAAATTAGTGATCATAATAATGAATGAATGTTCAAAACTCAAGTTGCGGTCAATATATAAACAAAATATTGGAAAGAAAGTAGTCGAAGATGTTCATTTGAGGATCAGAACGCAACGGTTTCCGCTGTTTGCCGAAACCGATGAGATTCAATTAACTGAACGAAGTTGATTGATTCTGACTGTAAGTTGGATGTTTTCAGTTTTTACAACTCCACAACTGTTGTTTATCATGCGCACATTCATTGTTGCACCCAGTTATTCTTGTCGCCCAACGCAGCGAAATTCTATAACATGTTGTTTTCCCTGGGCTAAAAAGTGAACACCTACCGTTGTCAGAGTAGGGCTGTTTTGAAGTGCTTTTTGGCTACTTTCCCTTCATCTGACTGGACTTAACCGTTTGAAAGTTCCTTACTTGATTGCTGTACATGAGAAAAAATATTCTGATAAAGGTTCATAGATTCAATTGCTCTGTGTTTAGGGTGTGGTCGTCAAATTTTTCAGTGTTTGGTATAACCAAACACTGTTTTTTTCGAACGTTGTATTTTGGCTGTGTGCAGTCAAAAAGGTTAATTGAAACATTTTAACATTCTAAATAACTGTAACCGTTCATTAGGTGTGTTTTGTTCGTCGGTCGTATGGTTCACAAGTGAATATTGCTGCCCGAAGTTAGAGACCTAGCAGGACAACGAAAGAGGAATACACAACATTGATGAGGCTCAAAAAGCTTTCTATGGAATCAACTGCGTTAATTCAGAACTTGGAACGGACTTTGTACGACTAGATCACGTATGACAATTCAATCACGAAAATATACAGCTTGAGTCATGCCGAAGGAAATAAACGGATTGTATCGATTTGGTACTTTACAACAAAGCGGTTCTGTGAAAGACAGGCGATAAGAAATTGGTAGCTATTTACCAGGTCGTCATTCTAACGGGACTTCAGTGATAGCAGGCACAACAAATTGGGTTCTGAAGCCGGATGAAAAAGGAAGGATGATGCAGACTATATTACGCGGATTTTGTAAATCATGCACCTGCCAGGTACCGGTAGATCAGCAAAGAATACCAGTATTGGTTCTTGTCAGAGATGGAAAACAGGGGGAAGAATCACAGAGGCAGAATGAACGAGTACGTTTGTGGTGAACTGGGTTCCTTTCAGCTTTGTAATCAATTCAAGTAATTCAGCGATCTCGATTGAAAAAAATTCGGCATTCTGGATGCCAATCGTCGGTGCTTTCAATTGCGCAGTATGAAAGAATCTGAATTTAGGCTGAATACATTATTATTATTATTATTCTTTTATTTCGCCTGTCCGCCAAGCTTGGCAATTTATTTGCAAACGCTTCATCATCAACCGAGGTGACATCATCAGTGCTCGCGAAGTGGCAGTCTTCTACTAGTATCCGTTCGTTTATATATGTGTTCTTCTCCACCGACAACTTTTGTCCCTTGTTCTCATTGTTTTCGGTTCGGTTCGTCGTTAAACTGGTGCGTAGGGGTGAGGTTGGTAGGGGAAGTGGTTGTCCCTCCGTCCTGATTGCGGTTTCGGTCCGTGACCTTTGTGTTGCGTCATTTGATCCTTGAGTTTCATCGGTGTGTAAACGTGATCCAGTTCGATGCGCCTGTTTATTGAGTTGATTGAGAAGTGCCAAGCTTCGAGAAATTCTCTGGCGTGTTTTGACCGGGCTTGGTCGGTAATTTGCACTGAATCGAAGTCAAACTGATGTCCTTCTTGATCTTTGTGGAGGGAAATCAAAGACAGTGGATCATGTCTCCTGACTGCCGATTGGTGTTCACGGATGCTTATTGATAGTTTTCTCCCATTTTGTTCGATATAGTGTTTTGAGCAGTTCTTGCATTTTATTTTGTAGATAACACTACTCTTGTCCTTCTCCATTGTCTTCTTCTTTTGTTTTGATAGAAGACTGCTTAGACAAGCGGTCGGATTGTGGGCGACTTGGATTCCATATGATCTGAGCAGTCTTGCGAACATTTCTGAAAAGTCCTTGATGTACGGCAGGATCGTTCTTGTTCCCGATTCTCAATGTGTTGTTTCTTTCTTTCCTTGGGTAAGAGTTCTTTTGATGAAGTTGCTGGTGTAACCGTTGCAAGCAAATACTCTGAGGAGATATCTTTCTTTTTATTCCTGAGTATGTCGGTGCAGCAGTGCGTTTGGAACCGTCCGAACAATGTTCTAACACAGCATGTTTTGTAGCTTTGTGAATGATTACTTTTGAAATTTAGAATTTGATCCGGAGTTTGTACGGCGAACCACATAAAGGTCTACTAAGATGGACCGTTCTTCGTTGGTACGTCAGATAAACTTTTCACCATGAATGAAGGTTGGTGTTGAACGTGTTCGAACCCCGGACCTGAGGGACCAAAGCAAGGCGGCGACAGCACTTGAAACCACTTGACCATCTCCACCCAAATGAACGACATTGATCGTTCGCTCATCTGTTAGAGGTTTGTCAGTTCTGAAACCATCACCACCGCCTCATTTTACATTTATTATTGAACCGCCTTCAGTTAATTTTGTATGCAATACAGAAGGGAATATCACGTGATTACTGTTTCTCGCCAGTTCCTTGGATCATTTAAGGGACAAAAACAAAGGCTTGTGTTCAGTGGTCCGAACACGACAATTTGTTACCGATCCTGTCAGACGCGTGCAGGTTTCCGTAGCGTTCAGTTGATTCCGACCCGGACAAGAGTGAGTTACATCATATCAATGTCTGGGTCATTTGTCTGGTCTTCTCTGGTTTATAGAGAGATTTGTCCACTCTAAGCATAACTTTCATTTACTGATGCTTTACTCCAAGACAAAGAGTCGATTGTATGTGGTTTTGACTTGTGCTTCGCTATTATCAGGTCCGGAGGAACTTTATACGGGGTTGTTAAATCACATCACACATCTCTCACGAAGGTTAATAGCAAGAGGTAATTGATCGATCGTGTAGACTGATATGTTGATGTCCATATGTACATATGATACCTGCCCTAATGATATTTTTAATTCAGATAACATTGTGGCATTCCGCATAGAAAATACTTACGTGCTCAGGGAGACTTGGTCGTGCTGTAGTCCAATCGGAGGAAAAACTAAACTAAACTGAACTGCTGATCACTTTTGAACACACGCTCTATTCCCTTCCTCTGAAGCAAGCTAATTGGACACGATTGACACACTTCCGGTTTATTATTAAAAGGATAGAACTCTTAAACTACACAGTGTTCTTTATAATTAACCATTGCCATCTTTATTGAACGTTGTTCACCTTTACGTTTGTGGCTGAGTGAAAGGATCCCACAGCCAGGGTAGCAGACGACTAATGCTGAGTCATTCCAAGGTGGCGATGAGATTCATTCCGGTTTTTCGCCCACTGGTTCAGTTCACCAAGGCGGTACATATTTCTTTTGATGGTGAGAGACTCCTAGAAAATAATCAAGATAATTACGATTCAAGGTTAGTATGAATACGGTGATCTCAGTGGGAGGGGGAAAGGCAAGACAATGAGGCATTACTTCTTCAGTCGTTTGATCAGATCGAGATGAAATATAGCTCCACGTGAAAAGGTTTTCTCCAAACACTCGTTTTAAGATGATGAGGTCAGTTTTTCAAGACCGAGATCCAGGGAGAACAGTGGTGCAAACCACAGTTTGCGTTGCTTGTGGAGTATTCAAGGATTGGTTGGAATCGGTACAGAAGCAAATTGCTATCAGTCATCGGTACCAAAGTGAACCAGGCATCCTGATGTTCGTACACACCATGTGTGTGTGTGTGCGCGTGCGTACGCAGAGTTTTATAGCCGTAGCCGTAGATTAAGAGGTAGATTGGATAAAACCCTTACTACTATACAAACCCAACGCTATATGCAAATATACAACGCAGTATGTTATATATGGGTCTCCAACTTGGGGGCTACTGTAGAATGCATTACATCTTGATGGAAAACTAACAGTAAACCAAACTCACATTCAGCTATCTCAATCCGAGCTTATGACTTCAATCGAGGATAATTGCTGACACGACAAAGAAATGTGCTTATACAAACCGGTTCAGTTAGACCTTAATTGATGAGCTGACCTCAGGATGTGCGTGTACACGAGACTGCGTGGTTAAACGAGAGGGATATCAGGTGGTGCGTTTTTGAGGTCTATTTGATTTCTGCATTTGCGGCAATAATTCTTTTTAATAGGCATCTCTGTGTTCCACCGGACGTCACAACGGGGTGTTTTATTCGGATAGATAATATTGTGTTCTGTGCATCATCTGGAGTGCAAACAGTTGTGCTTTGAAAGCTTACATTCTTAATGGTATGTTTTGTGTGAATACCCTGCTTGTGTGTTTGTCTCTTCTCGGCGGCACAAGGAAAATGTAGGTCATCGGACAATTGTTTTGCGTGGTAAAGTTTAAAGAGACATTTATTGATTGTGGTAAAACAGGAGGTTGGAAGGACAGTGCCGACCAAGTGGATTCACAAAATGTACATGCGCATGGTCTAACGAAAACAGGCTATTGATTGGCGATTTTCATCTGCGACGAAGCGGATTATGCGTTCACTTTAAGTACCTGTTGGAATTCAATAGAAGTAGCGGCAGTTATGGCCGACCGTAGCACTATGACACAACAGAATAGGCCGTCCCGAAAAAAAACCGGAACTGCTTTCATTGAGTTGAGTGTGTTGAACTAACACTGTGAAATATCAAATGAATGCAAAATGTTGGATTTTCTGACTAAAACTGAGTGTCTATGGCAGCAACAGACTGCTGCAAAAAAACATTCGGTTGTTGTAGAACTAAATAACCGTGCTTTTCGACTTGATCTGGTCAGTCTTCAAATAGAGTTTTGGGTCAAAACTAGTCACTACCTTTATTTTCATTGTCCTCGCAGTATAAATCATGTGACAGATATGACCTAGTGTCAACTTTCATTGACGGATATACAAAGCACCGTAATGCGTTGAACTGCGCCTGTGGCAGGACATGCATTCGCACGTTATTGGTCAGAATGAGGCTTCATTCTGGAATCGAGTTAAATAAGACAAGCTTTTTTGTTTGGGATTTACTAACCACACAAAAGCAGGAAACCCTGTGTGGTGGCTTCGAAACGAGTAACAATGGTTTGCGACAGCATGAGAGAATGATCACGTGACCTGATAAACCGTACGACCAGTCTCTATTTGAAAATCATCAGCAAATCATCAAAAACCGAGTCCGTCCTGATCATCGATTTACTAGTATTCCTTGCCCATCAAGCTCCATCAATGTGTACACAGGTNGGTTTACTGGATAAACGAGTACATAATTAATTTTCAGGAGGGGAATTTCGGCGACAAAATTCGATCACAGAGTTTCTGGATCGATCCCACGTTATGTTCTCCTATGTTATTTTCTCTAACCACCACAAAAACACTCCCTAAATTAAGTACTTTTTCCCTCCACCTGCTTTCCGATTCACCGTGATAGTTGATGATGCACGGTAACCAAACATGTTTTGCCATTCAGTTTTGGTAAAAACAGTCAAACAGGAATTTTGTTTCATAGCTACCTTGATAAAATTTGATTTGTGGTGAAGGAAGTGGCACTGATGACGGAGTATTCATTGCCTTCGTAATTTCTTCAAGCAGCGTGCCACACTAATCAGACAGTCCCTTTTATGCCTCACTCGACAAACCCTTATCGAAAATTATCGAAAATTCAATGGTCATAGACGCAGTGGCATTGCAGTCATCGATCGACGGATAACTTAGTGCTGGATCTAATGGGCGTCGAAATTGTAGTTTCGATTTGAGGTGAGTTGACGGTCGTGTTGGTCTTTGCTTACACCGGTCATTCGCCGTCGACCGTCTAGACAAACGATAGGTCGAGGCAATGCGTGTAAACAATTGTGAATTACATGATGGAGGACCATTTCAGACAGCCGTGCTTGACAAAACAAGCAAGTATACATTACAGTTTTCTATACAGAAATGTACAAATCTGTTATAGTTAGACTTATACCAAACCGGAATCTCGGTGTAACATAGATTCTCGGAGTCATCAGGTATTATCAAAATTAGTTTCAGTGATGCTATCACTATTATTTTATAAAATAGATGAAAATGGTCGAGGGCATATTTGAGAAAATTGCAGTCACTCAATCGGGATCGAAAATTGTAATAGCATGGTTCGGCAGACTGATTCACGTTTACTCACTTTATGCGCCGATTGCAGAAGTATTAACCTTTGCGAGTTGTTTGCCAAGTGCTCTGTATCTCCTGGAAACTGTTTCAGCTGACGCATTGAAAGCCATAAAGTCAGCAGATCGTGCTAAACTAAAAAAGCGGATGATTAGTGGTATCATAGTGAGCATTCCAGTTCGTCATTCACTGGTTCACTAGTGAGTAAATAGAAAGTAATCGGGAGGTTGCGCAGAGTGCTACATCTTTCTCAGTAGTCTGCGTCCAGTAGTGACCTCCGCAAAACTATGGTGCTGATTGGTTGATAACGATATACCCATTGTAAGACTGGAAAGCTTTTGTGGATCGATTCAATAATAAATTGAAGAGGTGCGGTTAAGTGAGATACTTTGATTCCATGTTACTGTTTCAACGTGGATGTCAAAACTATGTTTCATGTGTCTTTTAAATTAAACTCTGATTTTATGCTGTTAAGAGAAAGTGGCTATCGGATCAATCGAATTTGTTCACTATTCCATTGTGATTATCGTTGGAGTAGTATAACATGGATTTCGATTGTTCGGATAAGAAAGCATGCAGAATTCTATGCTAAGTGTACAGCATTCTATTTGAAATGAGATAATGAGAGAGAAAGTAAGATACAATACTAAAGTAAACCCTAATGAAATGTCATTCAACCTTCACATATCAGTTTTACTAAGCTGGAGAAATGTGCTGCCGTCAGTAAAACATATCGTGTGGTTTTGGTGGTGATCAGACGTTTTAGATGACTTTTAATGGCACTCTCTGAGCTACAAAGTTCAGATTAGGTCCCAACCGCAACACACTTTGATTGTTTGAAGCCGCTACCGGTTGAAAACCATTTTGTTTCCTATCCGAACCCCCAGAGTGGCCGCTACTCCGGATTCTAGGATTAAAATAATCGGTCCTGACCATTGAACGACAGGTTTTATTTTGAATTAAGAGTTCGTCTGACTCACTGGTAATAATTACACAGTGATATATACTAAAAAGAATCAGAACCGCACTTAAATGAGTTGTATTCTTTTTGTAAAAATATTATAACCCGCTCATAACTGCTGCTTAGAAAAATATCAACCGTGGTTGTATCGCAATTGGAGTAGCTTCCTGTTAATCCGATAACCAACCAAGCGTTGTATCACCAATGGAGGTGATATTCTTGAAAAAAACGGAACTGTAATAAAAAATGGAAATTCATTCTCGTAGCTTAGGTGTAACAGACTAAGCTTAACCCGATTGCCGAATCAGGGGATTAGTTTCCAACACTTAAAGGTTACATCTGTAATGGAAATAAATCGTTCAGCTCGTCAAACACGGAAAATGAAGTGAAAGTGATCGTCCGCTTCTAAATGAAATGAACTTTTTAGCATAATCTGAATTTTGGGAATATATTTTAACTTCATCTGGCCCAATAACACAGGTGTAATTCATTGGGATCTAACATGGCTCGCCAAATGAACTCCCGGAGCTTAGTTAGTCGGTTCCCGTGACCGAACAATAGACCCTCAAAATCACAACGGTGTCTATGCAGGATATGCCACAACTCATTTTTAAAGAATGTTTTTAACTGCATGTTTTTGTTCTTTTTATGCTAGGCTCCTGTAGCTGTGATAACATTGGAAACAACTCGAATATAACTGCGTCGCATGAGGCAGTAGTAAGGGAAAAATTAAATTTCAACCATAGAATGAAAACCGTTAAACATAGCACTGTGTGGTCAACTGCTTGGTAGTCAAGTAGGCGGCAGCCTTGGATATTGCTTTTTTGCACCTCGAACGAACTAAGCCAACACAGGTAGCGAGCCCAGTCGATCGATCTCATGTCCTCAGTCTCAAGGCATATACCAAAGCGAGAACCAAGTCAGTAATAAGCCTTGACACGTTTATGAGAAGTTACTAGACGAAATTCACAAAGGGCAAGCGCACAACGGAACTCCTCGGAAACTTTGAGGTCGTGAGACAATTCGTGTTAGTTGGCAATACACAAAATGGGGCCTTCATATGGAAAAGGTAGTAGCGTTTAAAAGGTAAAATAATGACACTTCACTGTTGAATTCACGCATTCACATTATATACCGAGCCGGGTATTAACGACTCAACACGAGTTTTCAGCTTTATCAGTTGAGATTTTCTTTGAAATGTATGAGACATATTTCCACTTCACTGGTGCTACATTTAAAAATGAGCGGGACGTTTTGTTTTCGACTCCTCAATTTTATATCACCATTAGAATTTCCTTGGAAATTTTCAGTTCCATAAATGTAATCGTCAGTGGCTTATCGCCGCTACTGCTGATAAAGCCGTGTTATTAATTTAGCGTATCAAGCTTGGATTAGCCCATTCAATTGTTCACAGGCGCCAGGCACCCACAGCCATGACCATCAAGAGTGCCTGTAAAAGAATTATTGAGCCATTCGGTGATGACCGTCGAACATGTAGCTAAGGGGTAGGGGTTTGAAGTCCGGACCGGAATGTTCGCGGTTCGGCTCCTGATTGCGACACAAAATGTACGCACTGCTGACGAGTCCCAAACAGGATGAAACAGCCATCCAGTGCTCCTTGTTGGTCATCACAAACATTTCCATCGGATCTGAGCGTTAATATTGATAAAAAATAATGATAAATAAATTGTTCACATCCGGAGTTCTCTACCAGCCAAAATAAAAAAAATCGATTCTTAGAAAAGTAAGTTCTGCAGCAGTATGCGGGTGAACCGTTACTGCGATTTTTGTGATCACTGTAACCCAAACGGTTGACTTCCCTATACAAATATGTCTGCCACAACATAGCAACCATTGTGCAAGTCGTTTTTTATAAATTACACCTTATTCCACAAAACTTGACCATAAAGAAACTGCTGTATTGATCGTTTGCCTTTCAAGCACGGTAAATAAATCTCCAATCCACAGGTAGAGGAATATACGGAAACTGCAACCATCCAACTCTTTGAATCCTACTTTAACAGATAAATTGATGACTTACCTAGAACAATGATTCCTTTTTGGAAACCATAATACAGTTACCTGTCTAGCAGCGTGGTTGAAAGTATTCCTATCATCATCAATTTGAAGGCAAAGATCATTTTCCCTCATAATGAACTCAACGTGATTTATAGCAACAATCAAATAAATATTAGGCCTGAAAAGATCATCAGCATCAATTTTCCAGATGTAGCACTGCATGAAACTCCAGATGGACAAATCAGGCGATATGTCCATTGCAGGGGTAGGATACATCTATTAGGTTACAGCAGACTACTTCCGAATGTAAATTGTGAAGCATACCCATAATTTCGAAATGAAGCATTTTCCTGTGAACTTCATAAACGGATCAATCTTTTAATTGTTTTTAATTCGCTATAATATTCTAAACGATTTCCCCCGTTATACCAAATTAGTGGCCATAGAAGTGTCTTACTTTTGGTTGTGTTAACATAGCCGATGTCCGCAGCTTCAGAGTGATGAACAATTTCTTGCCTATTTAGTACCATAAAACTAAGCGGTAAGCATTATAAACAAACCCGATCAGCGTCTACTCACTTTTATTGATTCGAACTTCTACTAGTTTGAAGTGATAACCAATTGATGCGCCACCAATACCATCCAATCTAGTGAATGTACCAGTGCCCAATCAGGTGTGAATTCCTAAGGGCTAAAGGGTTTTAGACAAATCATTGGAGCACTTAACATTTTTGAAAAAAGACTACTAACCAGTTTGTTATTATGGCTGGTTTGGTGTATGAATGAATGTATTTGGTTCGAGACAAGTGAAGCTGTGGAAATTCCTGAAAATTGCTGTTTTATGAAGGTGCGATAACTGCAGTGTGATTGCTCCATCGTTTCACATTGTCTCGTCCCTCTCACCCGTGACCATAAACAAGTAAATTCCCTCTAACCTTTTTGGTCATCTGATTGGATCATATTCCGCGATCTGCGGTACTTGGAATCCCTCACCACAACACGAGACGGTCTAATTACCGGCTCTTGCGTTTTGTAATGCTCTTGTTGTCACTTCCAGTCCATCTGGGTGCTGAAGGCGACTAGGATTTTGCATATGGTACCTGACACACTTGGACGTGTGCCAAATGGTTTTCACGGATGAAGCCATTTTTCACGTTAACGGAACTGTGACAAGGTCTATTCGTTGGGCTGTTGAAAACCCAAAACACTTTGTTGGCGCAAAATCGCTTCCTAGTACCAAGGTGTGAGTATGGACTGGAATTGTGCACGGCCAAATTGTTGGGCGGTACTTTTTCAACAGAAACGTAACATATAAGAAAAAGTTTGCTTATTAAATTGTTTAAGGCGCCTCATACTGGTCAATTTGGTACCTGTTATCCGGCGTTGGTACTACAGCTTGGTTCCAACATGATGGTGCACTGTCACACAATGCTCCGGTGGTGAGAATTTTCCTCAACTCGTAATTTAAGTGCAGATGGATTGACCGAGGAAGACCAAAGAAATGGCCTCTAAGGTCACCTGATCTGTTTATCTGGGATTTCTTTCTGTGGGGATATCCAAAGCGAACATTTTATTCCCGGAAACCGAGAATGATCGAGGAGCTGAAATATAGTA
>UZAN01040448.1:0-73728 GCA_900618425.1 Echinostoma caproni | reverse complement strand
GTGTAAGCAAAATATGGGCATCATTCAATCTATGCCCACCTAAACTTTTTATCACTTAAATTCACTCAAGCACAACTTCAATTTCACTGTTGGGTTCGGGAAAATATATATACTTGATCTGTGGTCAATTGAATTTTTGAGACAATGGTCTGCCACTCGGGACGGAATTGAAATATAAAATCATCTCAAACCATGCTGTTTATGTGTATTTAAAAAGATGCAAGGGCCAACATGTAAACATTCTGTGTAAATAAAAACTAACTTCATTCTTATACTTCAAATATTCCTAAGCCTTCCGTAAGTGAAGGGTTATGAAAACAGAAAAACGTCTTGGTAATCATTCTTCAAAGTGTATCTGTTACTTTGGTGCTGCAACATACGGGAATTAAAGAACATTTCCTCAAGAACTGTTTGACAACGATAAATAATCTCAGATCTAACCTCATCACCGAAGCCCCAGAATCGACACCTTAGCATCATTCACCGTGTTGCTAAACGCCACAAGGGTAGAGTGAGACAGTTGGTTGAGGCAGAAAGATACATCGTGCTGAACAACAATATATATGCCACACTTAAAAATAGATGCGATGTTACTAAACTGGAGGATCATTTAAACACGTAGGTTTCGACTTCCCAGGCGAATTGAACTTTTTTTCGTTTCGATAACAAGCTTCCTATTCCTTTCACTCAAATGACTGCTTCTCATAACAACAAAAGTCGATAATACGATGATTTTAACCTTCTATAGTCATGAATAATAACTATTTGCGTGCTCACAAGAGAAATATATTGTGAGCTATTCTTTTGCCAATTGACTGATCGATCGATTGATATAAAGAGCCTGACGAAATAACAAGTATTCAGCATTAGAAATTTTATTTCCAATCAGTCATAGGCAGAGAACGAGGTTGTTATCAATGCGGTCAACTCAATGTGACATTTATCAGGTTCGGTTTCTTTACATTGGATAATACATCTAGCCCAGTGTTATGCCATTTGAACGGTCGGTTGTAACAGAAATAGTCAATTCCTGGATGAAATATTTATGCAGACGTTGCTCTGTTGTTTATGGGTCCTGACGTAAGCCCTGACAGCTAGCATGTCATTACCAAGTCTACCTTCCACTGCTTTCAAGTTTTTTGAAGTTATCATTATTCAGGGTTAACTTTATCGTTTCAAGTGAATTTCATTCTGGTGGTTACGTGTGCTGTCACATTATCTTCGAGGTCATCTCAATTTACTTCCAATACACTGAATTGTATTCATGAAAATAAGCTCGCTAGTTGCACGTCATTCAAATATCATTCGTCATACTTTCACTACTTTTTTTCACAAATGTAGCTTGTTCCTTCCTATTATTGTAATCTCAATTGCGGGATAACTCACTTGTTATCGTTCGTTTTGTAAAATGAGCGGACTATCTTGTATCAATTGGTAACAAAGTGCAGACGTTGGTGAATAGCTTTTGTTATTTCGTACCAAGTAAATGTGCTAGTGACATTTGCAATCCAGTCTACAAAACATTTATCCAATTCCTATGCAAAAGTATTGTGCAACATGGAGAATGTCTATCTGGGCATGTGCCTGGTTGCTGACAAATGTCTATTTCTTTAAACCAGACAATAAGAATTGACGGATGACAGGGTACGAATCATTCAGAAAAGTAGAATATCCGATGTCCGTTGTTTGCCAACTGTTCGGTTTGATGTACTAGCCTGTGAGACGGTTTTGAATTAACGCGTATAACAAACTTGTGATTGGAAGGGCGTCACAAAATACACACAATCGCATTCAGCTTGACTACCAAGAGAACTATACATCAATGAGTTGATGTTTTCTTGGCATATTCCTTCACACGGTTACTCACCCTTTCACAACTTTCATGCAGGCAAACGTAACAAGAAAGGAAAAAGGTATGAAGGACAAAGATTTTACTAACGGTCCAAAGGAGCACTTGCGGGCTATTATATCGTTTTGCGGACTCCTCTTGGATGGGTAATGTATGGTCCTTTCCACGATATTAACATTGGTTACTTAACTATCACATTGAAATTAATGTCTTTCTGTTCTAATGTGGAATTCAAAATACCGTTGAGGCACCTAGTGTAAATACTGTCATCAAATAAATCTTGATACGGGTAATGGATGGACATCGGTTGACGAATATGCAGAGTTCCGAGACAGATCCGTTTGCCAACATGTTTTGAACGCATTGATCGTTCCACTCGAGACTGAGTCGTGACCATAATGTTGACAACCTAAATGTTTCCATTTACACAATCAATAAGAGCAAATATAAACCCACTGCTGACGGGAAATCAAATTAATGCAACAGCTGTCAACCGGACTGTCCTCATTCAGCGCGAACTCAGTGGTCTTGTTATTAGATATTCAAATATAGCAAGGCATCAATCACTCGCAATCACCACTCCGATACTGAGTGTAAAGCTGGAAACGTTTTGTGGTTCCTAGACTGTAAATCAGTTATCTTGTTCTGGATCGTGCGTGATTTGGCTTCCGCGTTCACTCACAGGCCTTTCCAAATAACAATGTGAGACGATTGAAATTGGTTTTGAAAGCAATTAAACATTTCGAATTTTGTTTCGTCCATATACTTCACGATTTAAATGAGCAGAAATGGACAGAAATTTCACTGACATTCATGCGCGTCGTTAGTAGGGATAAACCTGCTCATCCAGTGTCTGGAATGTAGGTGTACTGGTCACCAGTATACTGATCATCTCACATATCGATTGACTAAAATGAACGATCTAAGTTTCGTTCGAATTACGAAAGGTTCATTATCCTCATTGGGATTAAAACCCACGCGTGAATGCCCCTTCGCCTTAGTGGAACTGACGCAAACCAACGACAATGATCTTGACACATTGCGATCACCTATTCAACATACAGAGACGTATGAAATCATTCGTGGAATTGCGGATAATTCAAAGGAAAACATGCTGTTATAATCAATTTGAATGCTAACTGGTGGAGCCCATATTCCGCTGTAAGTTGAGCTGGCGATCAAAATGTAGTTGTATTAGTGTCATTAGCGTAACCTATTAGTTCAGTTGGTAGGATGTCCACTGTGCGAAAGAGCAGGCTGCGTACATACGTAGATTCAAATCCCGTGGAGAATAGTGATTTTTTCACAATTCAAATATAAGACTGAAATCTGCCCGAAAACCGCACTTTAACTATAATCGAGTTTGGTCGTGATCCATCTCCTGAAAATCATTGAATCAGTTCATTGAATCAGACAGTAGCCAAGAAAAGCACCGCTTTTGGTAACTTGCCACTCTCACATGAATGCCATCCAACAAATCTGGCTTTTCATACACATTTGGGTGTGCATCCTCAGATGAAAACGGCACAAGCACCAGTGCAGAGGGTAGATACATAAAGGTTTCTCGTTTTCTCGATCAGTTCAAGCGTGAAAAATGAATAGGTGTTGTCACTTTGCATGGTTAAACAGAATCGCTAGTGCTGCTGTATAGTTGTGTGTGTATATTGTGATAGACTAAAAATGAAAAAAAACATTACAAAAGAGGTCACTCCAAAACTACAACCGTTTGACAAGAAAGCTGCGTTAAGTTTCCATATCAAAACAGTGTACTGAATGAGAACACATCACTTCTGTATCACGAGACGAAACGATAGTAACTATCGAATTTTAATGATAAATGAGCAAACACCTATATACTGTTCAAATTAGCATCGTTCATGACTTGTGCGTGTGTGAATCTCCAGTTAGTTGAGTTTCAAAGAATTCGCGAAGTGGATCGACATAGACTGATTAACAAGTACGGTAGTGTTAGCCCGGTGCTAGCGTCACTAAACTATCACACGTGGATATATGCTCGAATCCCACTACCACCACGTGATATTTGTCATTATGTGTATTGAATGGCAGCCCTGTGGTTGGCTGCTTCTCCCCTCCTGAAAATCGTATCTTTGTATATTCAATAAAAGGAAGTAGAACGAAAACAAAATGAAAATGAAGCACACTCATGTCGTTTGCTGGAGGAAATCAACTGCTTGAAAGACAAAAATCTATTTCGCTGAAGGAGTGTTATACGTACGCAACCGTGAATCTGATCCGAACGTTGTCAAGTTTCATCGAGTCACTTTTTCCGGTGAATGATACTACTTATTTGTTACTGTGGTTACCCAAAATAATGCTTGTCGCATCCGCTGGCGTAGCTGATTGGTTGAGAATAAAACATGTGCATTTCCAAACCACAAATCACAAGAAGACTATCACTACGCTGCTTCAGGAAAACACTTCAAAGTTATCGGTTGATGGACCAGATGAACACAAGTAGAGAAGCACGCTTATTTATTATTTTATTGAGTGACAACATACATGTGAGGATTTTAGAAATCCCATGAAGGAAAATGACCGCATTGATTTGGACTGATTCAACTGCAAAACGGCTCGGACTTCGCATTTACTTGTGGCAAGTAATAGAAAATGCCAACACTCTGGCTATATCTGCTGTTGATGAAATTTCTAATAACCATTTTTCAGAATGAACTTGGGTATCGTAGGTTTTGCTATTCGTTATTTCTATCTATTTTCAGTAGTTAGGAACTCATTCCCATCCACACAGTCTGCTTTCATAGTTTACCATAGTTACATTAAACCAGATTCAAAATGGTCATATTTTGTCACGGTTTACATTAGATCAATTTGATAATGAGTACTTTTAAAAGTGTCCTAATAAGGGAGTCAGTGGGCTAAAAATCGCACAGAACGTTTTCAAATATCTGGTCTTCCAACATATCATTACTTAATTAACTGGTCTTACAATCAAGCCTCAAAAGCGAGGCTGGAATTATACACCTGTTGAATGCCGGAGAAAATGTAACCCGCAAGTCGAATTGTCGTATTCACTGTTTATTATCTCCCAATGAGATCGGCTATCAGCTGGATCCGGCGACCTCGTACCACCGGGGATTAGGTTTGGTAATTTCCTTTTGAGAAAAGCAGTCTGTTTTTATCGCATTCGTATGTTTTCACAACTCATGAATAAAGTATGAAACATTCGATTAGATTGACTGCATCACCACAAACCACAGAAGTGTGCGGTGCATGCTGATGTTGTTGGTTTTTCTGTTGTTCCTTTTGCATCCCACACTACTCCCGAACGGTCGAGCGTTCCCATTATCGTTGAATACTTAATGCACGTGGATGTTTTGTGCCCTGAGGCTCAATTATAATTTACGTCTTCAACAGTACTGACTGTTTGTGCGATTCAATTGAAATCCATCATTTATTCAGATACAGGTCTAATCGAAACTGAAACAACAGGTCCCTGTGAAACACTTGTCGAATCGTATGGGCAACAGCATTTATACTGAAGAAAAGTTTTTTCCAAACTAATAATAAACAAGTCTTGGAGAGCCTTTATATCCGTGATTTTCTTGAATGGTTTATACTCAGCGGATGGAATGGTTCAAAATGTAGCGGAGACTCCCATTTCGTCAGTGGTGGTTGACCTAAGCCATGATGAGTTAAGAGCTAACTAAAGAGAATGGAACAGTTTTTATTAACAACAAATTACCATTGATAATAAGCAAGCATTTCATTTGGTTATCCAATAGCGTTGCTATAATGGATTATACATTAGATAAAGTAATGCCTCATAACAAATAACCCAGATGGTAAGGGTTTGTGGAATTAATTTAGGGTAATTCTTGCGCCATTCTTATTAGAAAGTATCACGTTGTCATACTTGATACAGTTTGCAATTCTCATGTTCAGCTCATTTATTCTTGGCACTCAAGGTCAGGCACGTTTAATTGACAATCATGCAGCCCAGAAACTACGTACATCGAAGTAGACAAGATATAAATTATTGTCCATACCTAAAGCAATAATATGACTGATAAATATAATGAAACTCCCTTTGATCATAAAGAAAATATTTTAGTGCATCACAATCGGCCAGTACTGTATGTCCAAAAACGTGTCCCATTATTAGTCAGTTCGAATAAGGTCAAGTTGTTTGGTCAGGATTTGGAAGTTTTTTTCGAGACCATGGTAATAGACGATTTATTATTGACAGAGTCCTTGAGCAACAAATCTTTATGCTTCTACTGTCTTGAAGGTGGTCCTGTCATGAAACTGTCATGAAACAAATTCCTAATTTCTTTGTTACTAACAAACACGATTGTTAGGATAGATTCATTTACAATCATTTAAATCACTGCATTGCACACGTCTCCGGTGCCGCAGTATGTTTGAATAATCAGAAATGCTCCTCGACAAATACATTTGAGGTGATATCAACACAATTGACTCATTAGTCAAAATAGGAGTAAATAGTTATTTTAAATATTTTTTTGAAAAATATTCTTCAGTTCACCTTAGCAGGTCATATGATGTCATGTTTGGAAAGAATTAAGACAGCAGTGAAACGTGTAAAAAACGAATGTTTTCCGGCGCACCCTCAGAATAGTTTCAGTCATCTTACCTTTCTCTCGATGCATTGCGGGTTTCATTAGCTCTTTTGCCTAAGCAAAATTTTCATATTGCAATTCAATACCCTCTTCATCTGATACTAAAGCCGAAAATGAAGATCCGTTACAAAACAAGCCATTATGAATAAACAGCATATTGAAAATTCACTTAAAAACTGTGCCTGAAAGAATTTCTCTCTCTTATGCGAATTCCACAAGTTTGTTAATATCAGAAACTTGCTCGAAGTAAATCAAAGTTCACACTTTTATCAATAAAATGAGAAATTTCTTTATTCAAAAGCTACGCTTCAAACTTAAATGTAGCTGTAATCCATTGATGATGACTGTGAAAGCAAAATGATAACAGCTACACTCCAGCTGATGTTTTCGACGTTTACCTTGAACCAACGTTTGTAGTATTTATTCAGGAACGTAAAGGTGTTTTGAATGGATTGTGCTTGAGAAATGTGACAACATGCAGAGAATTTCAGATAACTATTGTCAAAGGTATATAATCGAAATGGAAACAAAGTATGCTTTTGATTTTGGATTTTTATGAATTGTTTGTATCTAAATGTCTCGGTTAAAACTATTTCCGATGAGGAAACTCACATAATATTGGTGCAAAAGTTCAACGAAGTAAGTAGTTTGGTTATACCAAAACAGACTATCTGTCTCAGACCACTTTAAGTGTTTAGCTCATTTAAAATTGCGTTGATTGCAGATGCTTAAAAACGTGTAAGGGTAGTATTAGGGATTCGCATCCCAGGGGCAATTTCATGTGCATTAGAAATTCACTAATGATGCCAATTTTGATATGGACAACTTCACGATTTCCGATTCTCTAACTGACACAGAAATCCAGTGATAAGAAAGACAGCAGCTCCGTTCTTTATTCTGACCGGTTTACGAGACCTTGTGTTCATCAGATGATAACAAATGTACTCATCTGATGAACAGTGCTGATGTCCATCACATTTGTAGTGTTGTTTTTGGAGCCTAAGATGTTGATTGATCGCAGTCCGTGGAAGATACGGATCGTAACATAAAATGGATTATTTTTGCATGCAATGCACCAATAGCGTCACATTCACTTTTCAGTCTACCGAAACTACGCAGCTTGATGACAATGAAATGGGTGAACCTAAGTGATATTTTCACGTAATCATCGGTGCCCGAATTGGTGACTAGATGAAGTCAGCGAAGATAAGGAGGATCAATCTTTGGACGTTCACCATACAGCGGAGTTGGTCAAGAGATGGTGGTCACGTGAACATCCACGCGCTTGCGCTGGAATTCCATCCGACACGGTTTAAATGTTCGACTTTACGATTACTCCTTGTCTTCATTTGATTGCACTCTTGTCTTTCTATTTTACCATTAGATATGCAGTTTCAAAGTCGAAAACTCAAACTAGTTGCTATATTGTTACATAGAACAGGAACAAATATTGTCGGGTGAACTGTTTAAACGCGTTTTGAAATAAACAATATTATCACAATCAAATAACAGAATTATTATGGGAATTTTTATCAGCGTTTGGCACAAAGCACCTGATCCGTGGTCCGAAATTCTCGATCTACTTGGCATGCTGAATACGTTTTCATGAAATCAAATAAAAATTCTGTCTTTTGGAAGTAATTGATAACGTCACGATGAGCTAAGGGATTACTGATCACAACTTAGACCGCTTAGCAGTAACGAGAAGCTATTCGTTTGCCTTCAACTATATATGATTACCAAAGTTCTAGTAATTGCAGCATTCTCTGCTGTACAGAATAAATCTTCTGTGCTCACTCAAATTAGCGCAGTTTAGGAATCAAATTAACAACCCGTTACATCTTACCTTTTGTATTCACTTCAGTTTTGATTCCCAGTAGAGATTGGTCAACCGTCTCTAATTTAGTCAGAAAAAGAAACGAACCCACTCCCGAAAAACGCTCACTGAAACAACTTTGTGAGACAACTCTCCATTTTCATAAATGACGTTATGTATTTCTGTGCTGTTGTGGAATTTCGGGACCTATTTCAATGGTGTAGTTCATGGACTGTTATTATTCCACGTTGACGGGGAATGAAAGTACTGTCTTAGTGGTTAGTTTGAAATGTTAAGAGTACTCACGAACTGTTGTTTTCATTTTGCATACTGTGAGCTTTAAAACAGTCATGCCGTTAGGAATGCATATTATTAAAACTTTTTTCAAATGCCCTTTATTTGTAAACTGGTGATTCTCCATTTAAGTCTCTACTACTATCACCTGCCACCCTTCTCTGAAAGCTGTTCTATCACTCGTTACAGAGCGATTGCTTTATCGTTTAATCCCCGTGTAATCGGAAATCTTTTGGACATGCCTTAACAATTAATAAACATATACATTGTTGGGTTTTATGAATTGATAACCCATCTTCCCAAACTAGCAGAAGGAACGTTTTGGACAAGTCAATAAACATGACAATCTGGAGGTATGTAACCAATGCAAATATCAATCGACCAAGGTGTGACAAACATTATTTGCAATAAACGAAACTGCTGATCTCGACACCAATTCTGTCAGCACCCCCAGTTCTGAAGACCGGTCGCTGCAAATTTATGTTTAGTTACCTATTCAGTATCGCTGAACAATGCGTATACACAAATGATAATACTATGGAAACAGCGCTTGGTATACTACCAATGGTCCATTTTAAAACAAAATTGCGTGCTTTCAAGTCAAATCTACTGTTCAACTAGTTGTCCGTACTCATGGTCTATTTAAAGAGAAGAATAACGGGGAGAACTCTGAAGTGTCCAATTGATCACGAGTCTCACATGATACATTGTGAAGGTGTCCTTATTAAATACTCCCTATTAATGTTCTTTCTGGTTCAACAAAAAGCTGCCTGCAGAAAATTAAAACTCGTGCAGAAATGAACTACTTTTTAGGAGTGGTTAAATGCAGTGTGTTTTAAGGTAAGCAAAAGTTGTGTTGGCCAATGAAACAGGTTTATTTTTTTCGGATATTACTAGAAAAAAAGGTGTTCCTTATGCTCAATTGCTCAGTATACTGAAAATTGTGTAAATGGGTTCTCAGTTTTTGATATTGCAAAATGTACGGAACATTGTGCGACAAATTATGGAAACAGTCAACTGCACAATAATACTACACCTGAACGAGAAGAAGGAATGTGATTTATGCATAAATAATAATCCTTGTTCCATAAGCAATTCGTTTTGGGTCTTCAACTAATGTAAGCCCTTTGAAGTGATAGGGCTTCTATCAACTTTCCTAACTGCGTTTATGCTGTTCTGCCTTTAACCAGCATAATACTTTCTGAAATATTTTCAAACCAGGCGTTACAGCTACCAAAACTAAATCAAAGAAAATGTCTCTCACCCTTCATTATACACTAGTGACAACAAACGTTCCGACGTCTTAAATAGAAGCAGGAAAATGTACTGTGCCTTGGGCTTTAAGAGTTTATAAAAAGCTTATATAAAAAGATGTAAAGCATTGATGTAAACTACTTCTAAAAACCCATTGACTGCTCGGGTTTAAAATAATGCGAAGGGAAACTATTAACCCATAAGTGGTATGGTCGTTTTGAACAAAAACGTTCAGCGCTTAAAAGTTACAACCAAGTCCAGAAATTGAATGGCATCGAGACTATTGGTGTATTTAATCACTGTCCCAGTTTCTATTCACCAAGAACTTCTTATTTTAGAATATCTTTGTCTCAATCAGCAAGCAAGATGAATTGTGATACGGCAAGCAGATTGGTGTGTTTTAATGCACAGCGCGACACATCTTAAAGGTACTGAAATATAAATAAATGATCCACGTTTTTGGGATAACGGGATTCTGAGGAAGGTCAACGTTAAAAGTGTTTTAATATCGGCCTATGGTAATACACCTCAGTGAGATAAACCAGATACTGCAAACAGTTACCTCTTAAAGGACAATGATTTCTGGCCAAGTTTAATTATGAGTAAATAATTGATAACAAAGGCCATCGAATGACCGGATGTTGACAATTGGTATCGCTCTACCTTTGTTCGCTATTTCACCAAACAGTAACCTACCTTATAAAAACTGATTCCATAAGTGTAACTAAACCTGAAGTGACACCAGATGGTATAAGAACGCAATTTATTGACTTCACTTAAATATATTTGAAGACAGTATAACTATTATTTATTTATTGTAAACTATACACTGGATGCCGTTGCCTCACATTAACTGACAACCTACAAATTGAGGCCCAACGACAATCTGTATACGTTAAGTCTTTGTCTGCATACGAATCAATCAACCAGGACTATGAATTCCTAAATTCCACTTAAATTGCCTCTGAGGCATTCATGTGAATTTATAAAAATTCCTTACTCCACATACGTTACACATATTTTTCAAACAAACCAACGACACGCCTTGACCTTCGTGGAATAAAAGACAAAACGGATCAGATTGGTTTGCCAAAAGAAGATTAGACATTCTACTGGATTCAACAGTTTGTTTCACTTCAAGAGAGTGCATCACATTGCAGCGGGCCTTGACCTAATATTCTTAGTTGTGTATCAAGGAATGGCGTAACCCTAAGTTAGAAAGAGGTGTTCATTTTGTGTGACATGTATAAAAAATTGAAAACGGGATATTAATGTTTGTTTGTAATTATTACTTATTCGCTCAATGTTAGGAATTTCAATTCAGAATTTAAAATCTACAGAAATAATGGTTTTCAGTTTTATTCCCATGTGGTAGAAATCTTTTGCAGTTTGACCTCAATCACAGATAGCTGAACACATTTGACCATCACATCACTAAACTCTGGAGTGGATAGAAAATTTCTTCTTCGTTTTACTTTAACTGCCCAAAATATGCGATACAGCAATCATCGATTCTTTGTTTGAGCTCGCTCTTCTGGCACTACACCTAATCCCTATTTGGTTTACCATATGATCGCTTATTTTGAACACTATCAGTTGGTTGTCTGGGCCATGGCGACCATAATCGTCGTCACTTACAATTCATTACGTAATATATTTATGCCTGTGAAATGCGGATTGCATGAGGTGGCAGCTGAGCATCACTTGCATTGCGATTGTCTACCCAACTTTATATATAACAAGAAAAACAAGTTGCAGCTTGGTAAATCAAGTTGTCACTCAGCTCAACTGGAAAGTCCTAATATCCGTCGACTGTTCATTTTGAACCGGTGAAATAATTAGATAAACGAGGAAGGAAAGAGTGTGACCTGATAGACACCGTATACAAATTAAATGGACGAAATAGTTTGGTGATATTAAGTCTTACTGCGCAGGTAATAAAAAAAGAGTAGTGATGAGAATTACTCAAGGGATGTTCTTTCATTGTGATCTATCGGGCCTGATAAAAGTACGTCACACTAATATGACTACCATGTTTCTGATCTGTTTTCAATTCAAGGTTCATCTCTGATTTTTGCTACTTGCATTTTCGTTCTCATGGAGAATGATGTCGACTTCTTGCGTGAACTGTTCGCGGAGTTCGTGCACTGTTAATCGGTATAGATCTGACGAAGCTCTTTATTAGTGCATCATTTCAGACACTTCAAACCCACCGTATAACAACAGCTTTAAGTTGGTTAGCAGAAACCAAAATATTTTCGTAGTCAAAATCGTAAACGTATGTATTACTTTCTCAATGATTTGATCAACTTAAAACCCAACCGCTGAAATTATAAATACTAGCTCGCTACAAAATTTCCTGTTTTTTCCTTCTCATGTACCGATTCCAGACTGAAAGTCACTGTCTTACTCAAAACACAAAGCACAAGGCACCAATTTGCACACTTCAAAAATTAAGGCGGGGTGAGTGATGCCATTCGACTAGCTCCTGGTTTACTGCAACAGTGGGCAAAATTTAAATTTCACGGATTTCACGAAATCAACGTGATCAAAATGCATTTGACTTGTTCTACTACTCATAGCTCATCAGAAACCCCTCATTGTGTTTCACGGTCTAACACTTTCAGGTACAATCAGTTTAATTCCTTGGTCATGACGATAAATGACAGGACTCAAGGCACATAGTTCTTTTGGTTACCCAATTTCTCTCGTTTGACTATACTGCTCTCTCTCTCTGAGCCCATAAAAAAGGTTTTGAAGGGATGTATCCAAAGACTAGTGTGGAACGACGAATGGTTTAACGGTAAACGCCATTGTTGTCATGGAGAAATGTGGTACACCCATTGTATAAATGTTTCAAAACATGTATTTTTCACAACTGATATGTAGTCAGTTAGTCAAAACAGGTTGAATACCTATTTTGTCAATGGTGAAATTGTTTAGCAGTGCAGCAAGCCGATTCTATTTGAGCAGGCAATGTCGGAATGGTCTCATATTGGGAGTAACACCCAACAAATGTACCTGAACTACAATAATACACATGCAATTCGCAGTGAACTCTCATCCCGATGCACAGAATTGCAGGTAGCTCGATTGATGCGGACGAGACAGGGGTTTCTGTGACTGTCAGTCTCCATCGAGCCAGTATTCTTAAACCAAGGAAGTTTTGTGAGGACCGACAAGTATACGCATAAACTAACTCGTAAGAGAGTATCATAAGATGTTTCTACTCACTTGTTTAACTGGTTCGTCGTCATGGAGGATCCATATGTTTGTTCGAAGGAGGTTATTCCCTTTGTTCCGTGTGTACATATTCATCCATATTTCTTTCTATGAACACAGTCACGAGAAAGATTGAAATTAATTGAAAATGAACTTCTCTGTTTTCCTTTTTATTGAAATTGCACTCAATTTGCACCAAGTACTGTTATAACATGATATTAAGTGTACTTGTTTTGCTAGACAGAGGTTGGCACTCCACCAAAATATACATCTTATCTTATCGTAAATATGGATGAACACGTGACGAGCGAACAAAATAAAGACGCATTTTTTTGTAGAACTTTTCCGTGTAAAAATGAGTGAAGTTGTTACATCGTTGTAAATAGTTCGTTATTAAGCCTAATAGTGCGTACATCTGATAACTGACAGTCCCTGTGTGAAGGACTGAAAAAGAAAAACAGCTTTTGTGCAAATTTAAAATTGTGCAATGGATAAGAAATGCTCGATTGTTTGATTACACAAATGAAGGAACAGGGATACAAGTTACGGGTCTCCAGCAATCCCGAATAAAGCCCACACAAAAGTAAGGTCACCAACCAGAGAAATAGTAAATCCCTCTAGAATAGTTGATGATAGACCGTGAGAATTGACACCTGTGGTTAATGTGGCTGTACAACAGAGTTTAATAATTTTGATTCTGTGAAGTAAGCAGCACAGTATGAATACGAAGTACTGAACAAGCATTGCTTGAATTTGCCAATTTGCGCTTCTTACCCTCAGCTTTCATTGTAAACCTTGCTGCTTGTGATTTCAATCTACATATCAACCAAGTTCCTTTCCGCAGTTGATGAACTTTTCTGCTGGTGCGAATTTGGCAGGGCAAATATATGAGTTTATTTCTTTTGTTTTATTTATGTGACTACATATGAGTCTTGATGAATTTCAGGCATGTCGATATAGCACATAAATCAGAAGCAGAGCATTAAATCACTTTGGTGTTGTGTTTTCTTTTTCGACACTAGTAATCAAGAGTGTAGCATATCGATTTCCTTCATGAATCAAAATCAGTTACCATAGAGAAGAAAAGGAGTGAATCCGGTTTCATGCAGACATATACACATGCAGAACAGAACAAGAGTATGGGACAACTCGGTAATGGTAAGTTTTACTTTCTAAGACAAAACCATCTACCGGATTTGTGCATAAAAAACAAATTTATAGACAAAATTTCAGAAAAGTAATAACTTGTATTCAAACTATTAGTGCCTGCCGTTCATTCTACCGGTTTTCCAGATTTCTTTCGGCAAGCGCCGAAGATTACTTGTTAAAACCACAGTGGCAAGTTTTCGAATACCAGAATAATATCCCAATGTGTGATTTAATAATTGAGTTACTGGGGATTGTCTAAATATTCTGATCTAAGTTAACCAACTCATGGTAGCATATGTGACATTGCGTAGGAGATAATAGTTGTTTAGTTTTTTGATACATGCACGTTTTTCCCGTATATTTTGCCAGACGAGTTTTCCTCAAGTGACTCACTCATACAGTTCGATTTTCCACAACCATAACTGGGTTGTTGCATTGTATACTACCCATTTGGCAGAACGTTTTAGTGGCCAAAATCTCCAATTCTCTGTAGATATCCAATTCGGTAGTGGCCCTTTGTTTCATTAACCCACGGAATTATATGATACACAAAAGCAAATCGGACATTCTGACCCCCCTCCCACAGAAAAACTATTGTGTCAATACTGAAACCACTAGTTTACATATGACAGAACCGAAATTTGCTCAGGATGTTTGTTAAACTGCAGCCAATCCTAATGATTATAGTTTAGGCTGCAATGAATAAGCTGATTTCTGACTTTAGCGCAAACCGATTTAGCACCATGAAATCATGGAAACCCTCCCTTTTCTGAAATGGAATACGTGTTACGTCGTGCACGCAAGATTGAGAAACAACTACAGATGGTGGCCAAATATGAGGAAAGGTGCATCACGGAACCCGTGATCCGGTCTTGATTGAATGACAGCTATCCACCTCCCCAAATTAACCAATGATATATCTATCTGCTAGGATATAAGCGAAACCATGGAAGTTCACTTCAAACCATAACATTCACTTGCGATAATATGTTGTACACAATAAAAAACATGGACAGAGTTTTTTCTTCAGAGCAGCCCTGTGTGGTTTACAGTTTATAACGAATAGGAATAAATGATAACTGAAATTGCCTATTATTGATATATCAGTCTAAACGGAAAGAGGTACTTCTGTTCAGAGGATAATATTTTATGCACAATTTGCAAAACGGAAAACGGGAACATTTGTAATCACACCATTTGTCTGTTACATTCTGCACTGTTAGCACACTTGCCTGGCCGCGGAGAAAATCAAACATTTAATATGTCTAACTCAAATGCACCATCTAATTTCATCAGTGTTGTCTAATCAATTTGTTTCAATAGTTAGGTAACTAAGAATTTCCTTCTAGGGTTACGCTTATCGATCCAACAAAATGAAAATTTGAACGCACAATATGCATCACGATTGGCAATGATCTCCTCTCTGTCTCTATCAATTAGCTAATTGTCTGCATTATCTTTGGAGTTGCGTGACGAAGCAGAGTAAAACATAGGTAACAACAAAATATAGCATGAGTGCAATCAGCCTCGTGCCCTTTTATTGAAACCCCAATTGAATGAACAGTTGAGGAGAGAGACTCAAATTCACGAAGAACCACCATGGAATTCGGAAAACTAGCCGTCTACTTCATGCAAGTTTGATGAGATAGGTGACAGTTCCCCCGGAATGAAATGGGATGTGCAGCGTTGGTTTTGTGTTATTGGATATGGGAATGAACAAACTGAGGACGGAATTTGGATTACGGCTTACGTTATATGGGCTTCACAAGCACTAAGTTGATATGGTTATACTGCACATTGCAAGGAGTGGGTGTTTTTGTTTACAGTTATTCAAAATATCGGATATAAAATACTATAAACATCTCTCTAGACACGGCTATTTATTCGCTTTGTTTTATATGAAACAATCTTTGAGAAAGCATAAAAGCTGATCTTTATCCAACAGAATGTTTTTCTTACTGCTTATCACATACATGCTATGCACAAAATGCGTTGCCGGGGATACTGGCGACTAAAAATTTGCTAGTTACAAAACCTACTCTCAATTGGTGGTAAATAATGCAGCAATTTTTCTGTTATTTCAGTCGTCAATAAGAAATTCAAAAAATTACCGGGTTTCAGCTCGCCAGTTTAGAAGATTTGATAACCAGCCCTTTGGACGGCTCAAAATGGAATAAAACTGTTTTATTTTCAACCATCCATCCCCTTTGAATAAATTTACATATGCTACTCTTAGATACTTTACGCTGGTCTACCTAAAGTATACTCGTACGGAGAATGTAGATAATCCACTGATCATTCGTCGCTTCACTGCAGCGGTGTTTTTTTCAAAGCCGATTACTTACCATTGAAAACAGGCGTGCAAAATGGAAACACTATGGCTGAACTACCTGGGTTTACTACTCCTACAAATAAATGTGACGGATCGGATTTGTTTTGCTCTTTGTATACTTTTTAAACCTCTGTTTCATTTAAAACCTGGCAATAGAGACATGTTTGTCAATATTTGCCAAAATATTCGATTTCTGAAAAGTAAAATTTTCCGTTGATAGAGAGAGTACAAACAAGATCAGAACATCTCAGCATAAAAATTGATCGATCATTTTATCTCTGTATAGTATCAGCTAACAGCAATTTGGCCCATATCCAGGTACTGTACACACGCGCCAACTATATCCCAGATAATCCGTGCGGTTCAAAAAGAGATATTGGAGTGAGCATGAAAGAGACATATTTCCAATGTGGTATTTCATTCATGCAAATGAGAGTGTGAATTTGTGCGTTTTTGTTTGTTGGTCCGTGATTTGCGTTTACTTCAGTGAGTTTTCCGGAGTATTCACAGAGGAAAGTTAGACAGACAACCAATCCACCTCGGAGGTCTTGCTAAATGCAGAACAATAGATGTCACGTATGATTTCTTTCGACAACTCAGATGGTCAAGGGGAGATGTGAATTGCATCGCTTATCCTGCTCCCCACACTAAGAACTAGTGTTTAGCAAATAGGGCACAATCGGGAGTAATGCATTAGACTTACTGACTAGCACGATCTTGGAGTTCTGTTTGCGTATCTATCGCAGGATTTTGGTAGCACCTTCAAACGGAGTCCTCAATGGATAGATCATGTGGCACACGTAAACCACTACTTGGAGATTTATCAATTTATGGCTGTCTACCTTTTATGAGCTGTGCCGTAAACTTCGACAGTTTTGCTGCCGGTTTCTGAACACTCAAATCACGCTTGGTCAAACAAAAAACTTATTTCCAATAGTAACAATCCATTGTATGTCACTGGGAGAAAACTAACCTTGTCCTTGTTTGTAATATGTGCAGAGTTGAGCACTTTCTTGGTGGTATACGCACAATGAAGAGAAAGCCCTGGGGAATACATACGTTTATCAACGGAAAGAACTTCCAGTTGTTTCCCGATTGCTCCTGTACATATTCTGATATGAATTTATTTTGTAAAACAAGAAAGCATAACCGTGCTGCTTGCGGCAGGATTAAACTACCGGTATATACTAAAGTTTAATTGCTAAAAGAGATTGAACATGGCACCGAGGTTATCACGGATGAGCATGTCACATTCAAGAGGCTATGAGATTTCATGAGAACTGATGTAAAACGACCGGTGGCTTTTAATTACTGGTCCTGTTTTTGTCTTTTATAAATGTTTCAGCGGTTCGTACCTGCGGACCAGCAAGGGTTGACTTACTTCAGTCGGTGCTCCAAAAGTGCCCCAATGAACTGCCTCTTAAGGAGAACGAAGGTTTTGAACACATCTTTTTGGACGCAAAGCAGACTGGACTACAATCTTTTAAAGTCTCCGATTTCGAAATGTGCTCATACTGATATTTGAAATACAATTTCGGCAGAACAGTTGTTTCGAATAACTCATAAGCATGCCATTATAGTTTGGAAGAGGGGGAATAATCTTAGGGGTTGAGAGAAGTACGGTCTGAGGAGTCGATTACTTCGTGTATGCGTGTGTGTTTGTGTGTGTTTGTTGCACATCGCATTCTCAGATCTGTGCATTCGTGGTTTTCAGTTATGTCACAACTTTCATGTGACCCAGTTCTGAGGGATCGGTGTTGTGTGAAAATGTTTGTGTGTGGGCAGGGTGGGTATAGAGGAGGAGTGAGTCCGCAAACCCAGAGGAGATGGAAAGCTTGGTTAAAACGTTTTTGGGCCCATAGTTCGGGGGTCAAATGCCTAATACAGATGGCCTCGGCTGTGGCCAACGTACGCATTCTAACGTATTCGGGCCAGTTCAGGGGGACCTGATGAATAATGCGGAATGCTTCATCTGAGTTAATACGATGACCAGTGTCTACCAAGTAAGCGAGAATCGTACTTCTGATAGATCCGTAACCACCTCGATTCAGCCAGCGCAGGATGGTGCTCTTTTATACGAATAGATAACTGCCATGCTGTACGACCGACTTTGAGTGCTTCACAGACGCATCTGAACGAGTAAACAATCAATGAAGCGGTCAACAACCGTAGTTCATTTTTATTCTGTATGGTTATCAGTAGCGAACTTTTGAAAGAACAGCGTAAGTGCGAGGCGTTAAATGTGGCTTTTACCGCTCTGTTCAGTCGTCTTATGAGGGTATCAGCGGCAACTTCACCCTTAAACGGAAGAATAATGAACACGTTCTCATTTTCAACCCTATCGGTGTGTACTTTTGGTACCTATACTGTCTTATTTCGTTGAATGAAGCGGTCGAGGTAATCATTGCTTCTGAGCACGTTGGAGATAAACTTTAGTTCATTTTCCAATACTTCTTGTGAGCAGATTCTCCGAGCTCTAGGTACCAAACATTTTATCAGGTTCCTCTTCAATCTTATCGGGACATAACTGTAAAACTTATGTATTGGCCACTTCAAGTTTTTTTCATGGTACACACGGCGTTGTATAGATGTATCACGTCTTCTAATGAGGAGTACATCTATAAACGGTATTCCATCACCTGCTTCTACCTTGCGGAGTGCGGAGTTGAACTTCTCTAGCAGTTAATTTAGTCCGCAGTTTGAATCAGCTATACAAAGTATGTCGTCTAACTACCGGCAATATTTATGAAGACTAGTAACAGTGCCTTTAAAACGGTTATTCTCTAGCATCGCCATGAAAAGAATCGTCAAAAGCGGTTCCTACCGGTGATCTCATTGCTACTCCGTGCTTTTGTCGGTAGACCGTTCCATTGAAAAGAAATTGCAGGTTATACGTACACCGAAATAAATGTTCACGTAGTGCTTCTGTGGCTATCCCTAAAAATAATTACATTATCAGTAAGTTGTTTTATGATAAACTGGATGGTTTCCACACAAACACAGACACCCATACACAAAGTGAACGATTCCTCTGATACTATTGTTTTCCTCCCAACCCATAGGATTCTTTCCCCTCATGTAAACTGTAACGCTAGAATTGTGATTTATTGAAAACAACTGTTCGCCTGAAATTGTGTTGTTTCAAAGTCCCTGTGGCGAAAAATAACCTGTTCAAAACATTTTGTAAAAAATCAAATGGCGCGTTTCCAGAATACTCTCTTGTGGTTCATCGTGAATCTCCTTCTACTCAGTGAGGGTCCCATTGGCACGGTGTGTACACATATGTTCATCGTGGCAACTTGACCATAAGCGAGACAGGAAAGATTTTGTTTTTCGTAACGCGGAAGGGTTAAATCATTCAATTTCCTTATGTTTCGCTATTGTATGGTGCATATGGTTCTCCTAGTTGATGAATCTACAGAGCACTACCAAAATATGTTCTTTGACGAATATCCACCAAACCAGATTAGTATTCCTTTTACCAAACTACCCACGGTACGGCTCTATAACCAATTTAAAGATACACATAAATATTTCACTTTCATGATCACATCTGGCGCAAAACAGATTGCAAGTCATCATGTGTTATGCAATGTCCTACGCTAGTAATGTGGTGTGTTGTTCATTTGAAAGATGAAAAAATACAATAGCACAGACTGCTTTATGAAAGAATTGAATGTATTGCAATGGTTTCTCGTGTTAGCTCATCCTGTACTACTATCATCCATGTGCTTAATCATCCCACGTGCACTTTGAAATATATCTGTTAGGAGAGTATTTCGAACGAATCGATAGCGTAATTTACTATGGTGATTTGACGGTTACATACATGAAATAGGTGACTGATATTAAAAAATTGTCACAAAGAGCAGCACTGTGCAGCTTATTCCCATAACTACTGAGAGAATGAATAAGCCGTGTGTAGCCTATAGGCCTAAGCACCGAGTGGCGGTAACCTAAAGACAGTCTCATCTTCGAAAGAGCGACCGGACGAGTATTGCTGAGGTTAGGCGGCATAGTTTTAGGTAATCGAGGTCGTCCACTGGAGCAAGTGGTCGACCTCCATAGATTACGCTGGTTGGAACATGTGTTATGCATGTTACCAGATAGGTTGCCACGGCGAGCGATATCTGCAAAGGCAGTTAAAGGATGAAAGAAGATCAAGGGCGATCAAACCAAGACCTGGCATGAGGGTATGATAACCCTGACCAGGAGACTGGCTCACATATGTCCCGTTAGGCTCCCTGGCCGGGGACTCCAGAAGATTATAGTCACCGATGATAAGAGACAATGAACGATACGGCTGGATGTCGCAAACAGTGGTGCTCATGCATTTACTCATTATTCTTGTAACTTCAGTCTATATAAATACGCTATCTTCTGCTTGGATCTGCTGTCAGTATCATAATCTTCATTCTGCTGTTTTATCCAAATGTTTGCGGTTTTTCCTTTTCTACTGAAATATGGTTTTCAGTATAACATCAATGTGTTAAGTTTTTCCAGCTCCGGGAAAAGATTGTGAACGTGATTTGCTAAAGTATAAAGGAATGGGAGATGTCTTGTCGGTGATTGACGCAATATCATTTCCGAGAGTAAATGAACATTTTGGGGTAACACAAACAGAGCTTTGGGACGTGGTTGGCTGGTGGTGATTTGGCAACTCTACAAAACATCAGGATTTTCATAGCATAGAGAAAAATATGTCGATAACCGAAGATGGAACTCGTGTTTTTATTGTCCATTATGAGCCATTCCACCTGGAAGTATTTTTCTGCGTATACCATGTTTTTCATCTGAAAGGGATAGAACAAGAGTATTTTCGGGTAAATGTATATGAAAAAGGGGACAACGTGAAGTTCCTAAACAGTTAATGACTTATTAAGATGAAGGTAAGTATGGAACGGAATGCAAATCTCTTTTGCTGGGGCCTGGATGGGGTTTCAATTTACCTAGACTGGTTCCAGTGAAGATGACTCAAATGTTATCAGCCAAATCATGTGGATTTATTTTGCAGAGTATAAAACCATGTCATTTTTCGTTTGTGTTTATCCAGGTCTAATGATTTACTCAACCGTGTGCAGATAGGTGCTAGTTCATACGATTTATATGCTTGTATCCTCGGGGGTAAGCAAACAAGTACACACAGAACGTCATTGCAACTATAATTTTTGTAGGATAGAACAATAACTTTGCCGCACCCAGAAAAAACCTGGAAGTTTACCTCAATAAGAAAGGAGACTAATTCAGTAGGAAAACGATTTCCCAGTTTTTTACATTGCGGCCCATTTGAGTTCATCATTGGTAGATCGGTATGATTCTGCACGTTGCATCGGCGAAACCACCCTATTAAGCAGTTGGTGTTTTTGACAGAGAATAACAAAATGCACTCCTCTTCTTGACCATATCCACTAATTCTCAAAGTCCGGACGAACATTTCGATTGTTCTGTGACTTGGGTCATCAAACTCTATGCTTGCAATTCTGTTATTGCCCATTCGGACCTCATTATAACTGTAGATGTCCTGGTATCAACCGTTTTCCTGTTACGGGCTAACGTCTTCCTTTTTCACAGTTCGAATACTTTCTACTGATTTTCGATGGTATTTTCTCTAAGAAACCTCATCACCGTGTATTTGTACGTATCAGTCACTTTCATCATACTCTCAGTCGATAGCACTTCATTTTAATGCATTTCGTGTTTTTAGTTTGTGTTTACTGTAAGGCGGTTACGTTATATTGGTCTTGCCATCACGCTTTGACTACCAAAAGTTTTCAACTTCGTGCGTAAGTAATTTTTATTGTAGATACTTATTATCTATATAGTATACAAATTTATTGTCCATTTTTGTTGTCTGCTCAGACCGTCCGTCTAACAGAATCGGTATCATTGCAATTTCGACCTATGATTATTAGGTCGTGGGTTGGTCATTCAATATTTGTTCAGATACCGTCACCACTGCAACAACCCACCAATAAGCCATTCGATGTCATTCGTAGCATAACAGAACCATGAAACACTCTATGTTATTCCGAGTCATGTTGTTTCAAGTTGTTACGGGTTAAAAAATCAAATTGATGGAGATATTTTTGGTCTACCCAAGCTAATACTGCATGTTCCGGCTGTATGCTACGCTATTCGTACAACTGGTTCTCCTTTTTTCTCTCTGTACATAAAGTGTCTTTCTCCAAATGTTTCCATTCAGAAATTCAGACACAGTAGGTTTGCAACACTTAGTTTACAGAAAGCAATATTTTCCAGATTCTATAAAGCGATGGTTAGGAAAACTTTCTTTTTGGTCTATCACATAAAGTGGTTATATATATGAAGCGATTAAATCCTGCGATATATCGGAAAGAACTAGAATACTGTTTTCTGCATCAGCTCTATTCTACGTCTATATTCGACAACTATTTGAGATTATCAATTGTGTGTCATATCGTCTAATTAGTCGCTCTTCCCTTTTTGTCACTCACTCATATTTAGCCATTTGTTTCCGAAACAACCAGCCCAGTACTATGCATCTCAGTGAACACTTTTAATTTCTAGTCTCCAACTTTTTGAATTATAACGTCTACACTCCGATGTTTCTTTAGTCTCGTAATCGTCAAACATGCTGGCGTATAATCCAACATTTCCACAACTCTTGTAGGGACGGTTCCGTAGTCGCACAGGGTTACTAATAGTTGCTTTATTGGCTACCATTTATTCAGTATATAGCATCATTCAACCAAAGAAAATGTATAAAAAGAGAACAAACAAAATTCACTTTTAATTCTGATTGTCTTTTCAATTCCAAAATACATTTTTCATTTTACTTACTTTAGCTGAGTAATATTTGATACGATCTTCAGGAACGAGAAAGCGGCCAATCAAAGGGCTAGCATACGGTAGACATAAAGGCAAGACTCAAGCGAGTTGAACACAGGTTCTCCGGGGTGATTATTTGGTGACATTTACCATCGAGGTACTAACGCCCTAAACTGCTGCCGAAAGAACAAATGCTGGATTGTCAACCGCCTTGCTAATAGTGATACAAATTTGGCTATAAATTCTTTCGATGTTTATGTTCTGAACCAAATCGGAGATCAAAACATTTGACTGATTACTGCGTATCAGAAAGAAAAAGTACGTATATTCGGTTATCAATTTCTGAGACACTGCAAACATAAGTGTATAAACACCAATATTTAATCGGGTATTGAGATAATGTGTTACCTCGTAAAGGTCTGCTGCATAGTGCATAACAAACATGGATTGTGCACTCTGAATTTCTACTGGAAATATAATCCGGAGTTTTGATTTTCTGTTTAGTTCCGTCGGGACTGAAAAATGTCTATCCCAGTAGATTAAATATGTGAATGAGTCTGGGCATAAACGCACCTGATGCCATTGCAAGTCAGGACACTAATCGTCTAACGCTCATCGAATGCAAGGCTTATCCGATCAGAGAAGGACAACGCTCGATTCTGATATTTGAAAGGCAATCAAAAATAACCATTCGCATGGATACTCATGGAAGTGGTTTCCACAATAGATTGTTGGAAATTATCACCAGTGAGCCGCAACCTACAATGAATTCCTACGGAAAAAACGTAATCTGTTAATATTCGTACCTCAGTTACCACTTTTTCATAATACTACGTATGACAAATGGTTGTTTCCGCCCATGTTCGAAAAAGCTTTTTCCCAAGTTGATTTGTTACGATTCCGACTAAAAAGCCGGATAGTTTGACTTTAGCTCAGATGTTGAGTTTTACCCTGGGAAGTTATATTTCTGCATCGTTCGGTGATTTGAGACTGTTTTGATCTAGTTACTCAAATTTCTGTTTCGAACCAATGGATTTTATTGATCGAAAAATGAACCTTGAGTTATTGCCTACTCTCAAGAAATATAAGTAGCTAAAAAATACTATGGAAAATGCCTGAATTAGCATTAACTAGGATACAGTTGCTCACGCTAACAAACTGCCGTTAGCCAGGTAACAGGTGTCAAGGCTTTCGTTAAAGCAACACCAACGTGACAAAGGACTAATTTTGTTTATACAAACCCAGTTTACATCTTTGAATCGCAATTGCTTTAGGAAAGTATGTTATAAGTGAACTGGTGTTCGACAGGATCACAAGTTGGCGTGCTCGTCTATGTCAACACCCTAGAAAAACATCTGCAAGACAACCTCACATTTAAGGAGGATATTTTCAGTTCTTTTGTTCCGTGTAAAGTGAAATGTCACTGCAAAAACGCCTTTGGGTTTCCATTTAGCTGGAACACTTTTGGCAAATATATCCCGACTGTCAGCGTGTCGAGTCTACACAATCATGGAAATCCATTGTACATTGTTCTCAGAGGTAAAATAAAGGTAAAGTGTAAGTACCTCCTCAACTATGTAGGTTTACAGTATATACATACATATGTGAACACACTGTCTTTTTGACATCCGATCATTAGAAAATAGAGCTTTTAACTTATAATCGGCAATTTTACCAATTGGTTTTGAGTATTCATATGATGTAACCTGTTGTATGCATCTGATGCGACAGAGTGAACTGCATCCGGATACAAACTGTACAAAATTAATCAATTGTATTTTATGTAACTGATTATTTTATGCATTATAAGTCTGTATTCGCAGTTGGAGCTATATCAATAATTCCGAACCACAGAAATGATGTCTCAGGAATCCCTGGTTCTCATCCCGTTCCTAGTATTCTGGAATGGAATAGCAAAAATTGCGTAATTTCTCACCAAAACGTTTACAGAATCTAGTCGATAGCTGAGAAATGCGAATGGACTGACGGAAAAGATACCTCTATGAGGGTTGAAGATCGAACTAGATTATTGTATTGGAATCACAAATTCACTTGCTATGGAGATCTTTCGTCGCCTACTGTTCACCACAAATGTGGTGGACTCAAAGCTTGCAAACACTGATTAGGTATTTTACTTGTACCACGGGCAATGATACTGCAATACTCGGAAACTATATTTGCGTGTTTTTGGAGGAGATGCATGCAACTACGAGCCAATCCTCGGTGTTGCATATCGATGAAATGTACAGATGTATTAGGAATTCTATTACGCCAAATAGTCAGTCTCAATGCTGCAGACCACCGGTAGGAAAAAAACACAGATCATTAGCATACAGTGCTGCGTAGCCTGAAAACAGCACCAGGGGAGGCACGGACAGTTTCTCTCCGATCCATGACCAATCGCGCGCATTTATTACTGGCCGCAGCTGATTGTCAGCTTGATTAAATCTACACAGCAATTTAAGCGAATGATTGGTAATTTTTAACAATCAGTTGCCTGCAGAAGTGGATCTGAGCACTCTACTTGAGCTGTTTGATAGTTTGGCTATTTTGCTTGGAAAAATTCCCGATGAAAGTGCGCATCCCTTTTATTTCCCTTACTATTGTCTCGGTATTATCCGTTTCAGGTAAATTCACTGATAGGTTTTGTCTAATGTTTTCGATTTACCCAACTCCAAATCCCCATTTGGTTCACTCCTGTTTTCCACATGAAGACTGTTAGATCTAACATTCATCTGAACTATTTTTTCGCAAACGTTTTCTTTGGTCACAAAATATAACACCTTTTAAGATAAATGTGAATTTCAGTATTCATTCTATGGTACACGTTTCAGTCTTTCTTTTATTTACATCGACAATGACCACGTAACTGTTAAAGTGTTCATGTGAAAATATACTACCTTCAAATTGTGCTTCTGTAGAGCATATGATTCTAGTACATTACAGCCCGATTTCTTATAGTTCCTTCCATATGAAAATCAATACTCGGTGCGATCGCCTAAATATCGGTTGAGACATGCTAAAGCTTGCATCTTCATAATAACTCATGGTCGTATCATTTGAAACTGTTTTCCAAAACGTATTCAGGTTCTCCTTTTCCATACTTATAGAGGATTAAAATGACCAAGTTCCCCGAAGACCAGACTAGTTTTCGTAAGTTTGCCACCAGTCACGTGCATTTTTAGATTCAAAACATGACGATATTTTATACAATAGATCCATATGTGAAGAAACCAGTTTTGCCGCGTAACTGAGCAAGTAGACCGTGCGCTGTACGAATTTCCGCGTGCAAACTATCGAGATCGGATCCCGTTGGGGTCGCTGGTTACCTCATCTAAACAAAAATATACCCCGTATCATTTTCTCCAAAACAAATTTGTTCAACAAATTGGGCATAACCAACATAACCCTAATCCGCTTGTTTCCGTATACGAAGTGCTAATGAACGAACTGTTTTATTCTCAAAACTCTTGAATAAATTTCTTGTAGCTCAGTTTGAAAATGAAACCGATTATCTGAAAACCTTGACTGCTTTGTGTTTCGGATCCTTATTTTGGTATTGAGTGTGGTTGAGGAAATAAGCTTCTAGGCAACAGTACTTGGACGAAAATAATAATGTTTCTATCGTTTACATAAAATATATCCCATCGGTATTTAGTGAGACGGGATTGTATATTCGAGTATCTTCTTAAGCACTAATTGGATTTATCCACAAAGTTATTTCGATTGCATTTGTCGTCTTTACCGCACCACTGTTCCGAATTTTTCCGCTCCGTCCATCTTACACTTCATCATATTGAAAGTACAAAAAAGATAACAAAAATGCGTCACTCTAGGTGCAAATGTATTTGTAATAATTGAATAAATGTGATACTGACTGAGCTGGATTATACATATATGCAACCAAGCTTGCAACATCAATAAATGTGATGAAATGATGGATAAACAAAGAGGAATATGAGCCTTTTACTAATTCCCAGTTGGCTTTGTAACAGGGGCAAACGAGAAACAATTGCCAAACATAAAATTCATATCACATGTTGCTTGCATTTTGCATATTCAGGCACATGCTAATGATGGCGGTTAAGAAATATCACTGCATCAACTTGGGTTTCCATTTTTTTACGATGTATACGATCTTTGAACAGTAATGTCATTTTCAAATGCCTTCGCAACGGAAACAACTGAAACGGTAAAAATGTTATTCCGTGATTGTATGCAAACGTATTTGGTTGGGCCTCGTTACCCTTCAGGAGAATGCTATTCCAAATATTATCAATCACCAGATCTGACGTTGTAGCAATCCGATCCGTGATAGACTCATATCTGTGGGTGCATCATATCCATGGCTCGATAGGTGTATTTCTTCTCGGTGAATTTCATCATAGTTAAACACTGTATCCACATTTGCTAGTGTATGGTTTGTGTTAAAACCAAACCCAGTGGTAAGTTATTAAGTCAAATTAAATTTTCGTCGTGAACCATGCAGAGAAAATTGCAACCAATCACAAATTAGGATGCATGACCATGTGTGTGTTTTGATTGGTCTGTTATCCTATCTCTTCTCATTATTTTCCACATTGTTAGGCACGCTACCTGACGAATCCAAAACATATCGAACAAACCAATCATCACAAACTAATCGAGCTCAACAATGGCGCCAAGCGTATCGAGGCAGTCAGTCCACTACGTGTGTCAGCCCTCGGGAATTAGAGGATTTGCCAGCCCTTTCCAAGCTGACAACTCCCCCAGTCAGTCCGGACGAACTACCCCGTTCACCTAGACAACTTCCGGCACAACCGTTTCGAAAATCCGCCGTCAATTTATTTCGTGCGACGAACAGTCCCAGTGAGCATTGTCTCAGTGAACACGGTTCATCCGACAGCCTCCGACCACCACAAATTGCTCACGTGCATCGAGCATCCAGCTTTGACGGCCGTTTGAGAACTACCGGACCTTCTGACACAACTGATAGTCCAATTCATCAACGTCCAAGAAGGACCTGTTCGTCTCATTCCAGTTCGATTCAGCAAGCAAACCCAATATCTTTTCCGTTAAATCAGTTACAAGCACAAACCAGAGAGAAAACTATCCCAACTACTCTTGCACGAAGTGACCTTATAGGACGTCGTGAACGTTTGGTCGTAGCGCCATCAATAGAAATCAGTTTGGCTGGCGATTGTTCGTCCAGCTCAAGTGAGGACCTACACAGCTCAAATAACGAACCTTTGGACGAGGATTCACGTCGCAAATTGTCACAAGTCTCTGTGGGAAAACTCGTTGAGTCCCATTCAGACAGCCAGATGAGCGGATCCCGGGCATTGCCTCGATCTAATACACAGTATCCCTCCCAAGGTCGGGGTACACCGGAATTATCCCAAACCCCGAGAAATTTAAACAGACCCAAATTAACTAGACAGCCAAGATCCTTCCAGGCAGAACCGTTCAACAATCGGTTTCAAAGTTCCGACAATCGTGGACCAAATCAATTGATGGATGAGTTTGATTACTTTTGTCAGATTGCGAACTCGCCTTCCGGGTCCCGTGAGCCAATGGGCAGCAGTAAATCATCAAACCAGTCGGGATCATTGAGTCCAGCACGCCACCATTTGGCTACAATGCGCAGTCACTCGATGCGTAACACCAGTCCAGAAACTCCACCACCAGACAACAAAAATTCGGAGTTTGGGGCTTTCAAGTCCACTCGAAATTCTGGGGAACCAGCGAAACCGGGTTACCTTCGGCCGCCGGCTCGTGGTCAACTTCGTCGTGCAAGCACCGAGGAGGAACGATTCAAACAACCTCCACGTGATCGAACTCCGGTATCGGCCACACTTAGCTATTCTCCAGTCAACGCTAGTGTGCAAAATGTTTGCAGAAGTCCGCCAAAAACTGTTCCCCAACTACCAGTGTTTCCAGCTCCCTCATCACCCAGTCCAGGTGTTCCAATTGGTATGCCAATCACTGAAGACTCTCTGTTTGCCGACGAGCCTGGTATGACATTTTATCAGGTACAGGTTCTTGGGTCTGTCGGTGTGGGTAAAACGTCCTTGTGTCAACAACTGTCCCGACTGAAAACAGGAAAATCGGAGATATGTAAGTTAATGTACCACTGATAGTAAGTTTACTTTTATTGCCTAGAATATGTATATTCTAATTATATCTACTTCTAGTTTTGGTTGATAGTGTACAAGAAGGACAATTATCAAAAATTCCATTCTATAAATATTTTCTAACTTCTGTCACTGACGCAGTTATGAATGGAGATAATTTTATCAACTCATTGGAAATAGAAAAAATATCGTTGGGAGAATAATATTGACAGAAAAAGCGTTCGATGCGTTTTCCGTTGGGCACGATACTTCAGATTTCCCTAGGACACAGTGAATGATTTTTGTCTTGTTGGTCAAAACCGGAGCTCTTGGTTGAGCAATGCTTGACCCGCGTTGTAGAATTTCGCTGTGTAAGAACTGCAAAGCACTGAGTGATTGGGTACTCAGGTTAACCTAACGCCCTGTGATTTAATCAGTTATTTGACTGAGATCTGCTGGAGTCAGTTCATAACTCAGGTTTGTCTGACACATATTTTGTGATGGCTTGCAAAGCGTCATATCATATGATCAACGTAGTTAGAAATAAATTGTTTCGTGTGATACTAAAATCAATGGGCGCATACGTTCTTTAAACTACGCGATGAACGTCATTGTTTGTGGAGCAAACGAAGCGTGAACTGTAAAACCGGGAGACAGATTACCGCTATTTTCATTCGGACAAAGTGTGCAGTGGTGATCGGTCTACCCAACCAGGTATCAAAACCGGAACGTCGCAGTTAAAAGGTAACGGTAAAACCCACTTGAGTACCAGACACATTCAAAGTCAGTTATTCGTATATATTCTGTCCATGATATAATTAGCTGTCTACAGGTGTGATGTACTTGCACTGATAAAGTGAGTGTATCAGTTCGAAGTCACTTTCAGGTGAGACGAAAAATTTCATTTCACGCTAAATGACGGAATTCGCCACTTAATAAGAGCAATTTCTAAAACGCTGACGTACAATGTATTGAAATATTGAATTATAAGAGCTTAGAAGTTTGTTGGGCAATATGCACCGTAGAGGTGGTCAGGTCAGGTCACAAATGGTAAAATATTTCGTTTTAAGCAACGTCTTATTGGAGTTATCGTGAAATTTTCGTAAAATCTACTCCTCTCAATGAAACCATCATTTCATTCCCCCGGAATTAGTTGATTAATGCATTCAGTCAAAGCATGCTCTACGCGATATACAAGGAGCAGTTTTCGACGAATGTGTTGAGTGAGACACTTGACCGTACTATGAGTGACCATAGAAGCATGTGTGAAATACGAGTTGTAAAAGTCCCAGGGAACGTGGAGGCTGAGGGTATTATTTGAACACAAAATTCAGAAAAATATATAAATCATCCATATGTAGGTGCACTTCCGTTGAATCAACTGTCAACAACAAGGAACTAGTACCGGTCTCTGCAATGGCTAACAGAAGAACACAACAGAAACAAGTTGTTTGCATGTGAGATGACGAAACTCGACAATTAAAGTTATGTAGATATACGTCCCTTCGATATATATGCATGTATATGAGAGCTATTACACAACTGCCGAATGGTTTTCACTAAGTATGTGAAAACTGACAAACTGTCAAACTGTTCAACGTTTTCTGCAGCAAGACGTCTTAATTTCGTCTTAATTCGTCTTAATTTGTGATTGCTTCTTTAATAAAATCTGTCTACTGGGGGTGAAACAAGAACAGCTAGCAAATTTTCGAGGAACGGCTCAAAAATTTCCGATTGACAAAAAACCTTTCAGAGAAAAATATTCCCACACGAAATTTATCGTTCAACGAATGTTTCTTTGTTTGCTCCGTTACCTGGTTTCCTTTTGAGAACAAGATACGTCGACGTCACATTGCTGATTTGCACGCACAAGTACAAAAGTCTGATAATGTCCTAATTGATTGTCAAATGAGCTGTCGGGCATAACAACTACACGGTTATTCATTATCGTAATGCATATGTGCATCACAGTGACTACAAGATTGAAACCCTAGTCCATCGAAAGAACTCAATGAGCACTATTCTAAAACGGGTGCCCAACTTCAGGGACCATTTTGATGAGCAATAATTATCACGAAAGTGATTGCCTCCTGGTACGCTTGCGTTCAACAATAAATCCAATTAATCTATTTTGTTCGTTCAGCACTCATCGAGTTGCAGAAGCCAGTGTCTTTTAACATTCGACAGTAAAACATGGCTTGATTTGACGTTTGAAGTCCTTTTAGACTTGGAATAAATTACGTTTATTGAACGACAGTAGAAAATAAGTAAGGTAGTTGAAATTAAGTGTGTTGAAGGTCCGTTGGGAATTGAAAACGAACTAATTGATTCTTATCTGTTTTCAAATTTACATATTATTTGAAAAGTGTAACCAATACAAAACCATTCCGTTGAATAAGCCCAGTAAAATCAAATCGATTACTTAATCAACCATGGACTGGAGCTAATGTTTCGTTATGAAATAGATCAATTCACACCATCAATCGTCCAAAGTATTTTAAATAGTTCACATTTTTCATATTTGTTGTGTAAATCAATCGCCGTTGGGAGCGTATTCTGGGCAGGAAGTCTAAGACTCTAATTTGCCACCGCCAACAAACGTTCATGGTTGACAGCTTTTCTCTCAATCGGACTACTGCCTCACCCGACCAAAAGGACCTTAACAGTCCAGTTCCCTCAACGAAAAGGAAGGTTTTCTCGCTGGTGAAGATAACACATTTAGTTATTGAAGGGAACAAGGCTGAAAAGTTCATACTCCAGTCGAGATATTCCACAGTGAATTATGTCCGTTCTAGGCAGTGGTAGGTTTCCTAATTTCCCAAATGATATACTTATGTATACTAGAGCTGCTCTAAACTAGCAGATTATTGACATAGAAATTGTATGCCAGTTGAGTTATTTTATTCAAATTTAGTGACGATTTCACGGCAAACGTGGTGTTCTAGTCATCAGTTGACACTGCTCCCTCATCTGCACCCCTTCTCTGCCATTCTCAACAGATGATTTGGACGATGAGGAGAACCGACCGGCGTCACACTCGGTGACAGCAGCTCTACGCGGATCAGTGTATACGGTGAATTTCATTGACACATCGGCTGAGAGTTTCGAAGAAAATCTGGTGAGGACAAGAAATGATATGAAATCAATAGTTTTGTATGGGTAGCTATGACAAATGTAGATTGAAAATCATGATTTTAGAATACTTCATTTCAACAGGATTAATTGAACACCCGCAACTGTTGATAGCCGTTGTATGAAAAATATTCGGTAACTGACAAGATTTTTATTGCGTGATCTAAAAAACGTGTTCTAAACAATCATGGACACACGGTTGCGAAATTTCATATTTCATATGCATTTGAACTTTGCTTGGTTCAGAGGAGGAACTCACTATTTTAAGGTTGGAATGTCATGATTCAATCTTGAACTTGAATCAGTCCATGTAATTTTGATCTTAGAGGTAATTATCTTGGTTCAAATGATTTTCATGGTGCCATATCCATCTGGTATCTCGGTGAGTGGTGAAAATGTCCAAACGTCAGTGGTATCGGTGCTGCTTTGTAGCTCATCCGATAGGGAGTGGGCTATACGTGGGTTTCATTTCAAACAAAGCTATTTGTCAACTCATAATGAAGACATAAATCAGCCTTTTTCCAATGATCCATGAAAGCATGTCATTATATCCTCGCTTCCATTGTCGCATGAACAAATTAAGTCAGGTGAGCTGGAATTTACGAGTGTCCAAGTAGGGGGACCGATTGAAATAACCAATGGTAAAACTTCGTGATTATTCCAGTGAAGTTTATCCGCAATAATAATACCGTTAAGTGAACCACAGTCTGAGTCGTTTTTCATCTTATCTTGAAATTTTATTCGAACATTACAGGATAGTATCATTTTTAAATTATTCTGAAACGGTATGACATTAAATATTTTCATATTTTTTGCTATAAAATAGACATGTGTTCAAAAAGGCGCACTTGGATAAATCATGCAATGTGATGTAATTCAAAATTCTGCTGGTGGCCATTTAAAGGGAAAGAAATAAACGAATAAAACATTTTGAGTGTATTTAAAGTAAATCATTTGATTTGTTTGCTTGATTCAATTTGTTCGACGATGAAAATTTTGGAATTTTGATTTCCTCGCTATATATCCCAGGAAATACAGGTGCATGACTGTGTGGATGCATTCATAGTCATGTATGCGATCGATGATAGCAGCAGCTACGAAGCAGCTCGCCTGATCCTGAACGCCCTTTCTCCAGCTCTGGACTCGGGCTATTCACCCCGGTTATCTCCAAAATTTTTGAACAATCAACTGGTAGCCCCTGCACTCATTTATCTGGTTGCAAATAAAACGGACCTGGTCAGAGGACGCCAGATCTCAACTGAAGGTCAGTACAGTATGTTGATATACTTGTGGTCTTTGTTTGTTCACAAGGCATTTCAGTTCCTGCGTCATGTGCAACTTCGCGTTTTATAGAAACCCAAGTATGACTAGGGTTCTACAAAGTGATAGGTAACTGATTTTGGTTACGATCGACACTGATGTTTACACGAAAGTTCTATATATTGCGCAACACAGTTTGTTGTCTAAGATGCTTAAGGTATATTCTTTGCGATAGATTAGTGACTACATACCGTTACAATCGACTACAACAAACAGACGGTCCGCTGATGTCAGCCGCGTGCCTTTTGTTTCCGTGTTTTTCCCCTGTCGTTTGAGATTACGAAATCAAACTGTAGTTAACCGCAAGACGATTATATAGAAATGTTGTAATGTGATTTACTTTTATTGATACACGAGATGATGCCAATAATTTTGAAGATTTGAATTTCGATAAAAGTTTCATTTTTCAGTGTTTTTCATTAATGTGTCCTTATCATAAGAGCAACAGCTCCAACGTGTTCAATTTCGCTAATGAGCGTATTCAAGTAGACAGTGTCTACTGTTTTGAGATTCATTCATTAAAATTGCATCATCAATTCAACAAAATAAAACGATATATATCTCAGTCTATTCAGCCACATGAAACAACATATTGTCAAGTGAATTCATTACCATAAAACGTAATAACGGGAAAACGCTTCACGAATTACGCAAAACTGCTAGTTGACTAACACAGAAAACCGTATAATGGCACCATTGTGGGCAACTGGGTCATTCTACTTCATTGTTTCCGCTCTGTAGTGTCCGTGAACAGTATTTCCGACTTCTATATATACTATTTATGTAATCTTTTATTGAGTAAATTTTTTCTTCAGACGTTGTCTTTATTCAGTAAATGGAATATCATTTTAAAAGCAATTGTAAGTTTTAATCAATTTTGTACAATTTTGTACACTTCATCGGTGAGAAGAATACGACAAGATTACGATAAAACGACCAATTTATGAATTAAATGTCCATGAGTAAAAATCCGAAGATTTTGTGAAAACCACAATAATAAAATTGTCTTTAAAGAAACCAGCAGCAGTCATTTTACATGGCGAAACGACAAATGAGTGACAACGTCATAAGAACGAATGTGAAGTCCTCGAACCTGATGCGATGGGTATCGGTATTTGTGAGAAAGCATATTTATAGTTCTGTGATCAAAAACACTTATTTCTAATGAAGCTCTCATCTCGCTCACTTTGTTCAAACCAGAAACCTTACTGGGGTCATCACAAAATACAACTTTTAGAATAAATTTTATTCATCGACTATCTGTGGTCTTCTTGGAAATAGGTTCATTAATCAAATCACACTCCCTGCCCAAAACACCCGTCAGGGGTGCGTCTGTGGGGGTTTCATTAGCCCTCACGTGACGATTGCAGCATTCTCATCATGCTTGCTTTCGACATTTGCATCGCAATCCAGTACTACAACAGGCCATATGCCATCCCGATTTTGGTTTGCTATTCTCCTGTCATTTCCATTGAATTATTTTCGTTCTGATATTGGCCTTGCTTTGTAGTAAATGATGATTAGCCAAGCTGAACGATGAAGCACAGAATTCGATAAGCGAATTCCATCATTTAGTTTGGGATGCAACGCGGACTTACAATCAGTGATCTGCCATTTACTCGGCTCTATCCGCGTGCTAGCCACTACAGTGGAATTATAATATGAACGGAAATTGACGTGAACTGGTATTGTGGACCACCGTGACACCCCGGCCAAAATCAGGTGACAGTCACATCAATGCTTTTTCCATCTGCTTCACACAAACATATAATGCTTGGAGTGAGATGATCGTAACCGGGCGATATGATAACAATGTAGAACCAAGCATAGAGAAAAATTGTCATAAACACATCCAGAGAAAACGTGATGAGATCGAACTATTCATTGAACCACAGGGGGTATTGTTCTGTCAGCGACTGATTCACACGAAATGCAAATGAACCGCAGTTTAACAAAACGCTATTAAAATGGCTTAGTTTACTAAATTCGTCAAATAATTTAAAGCTTCCAATTTATAACTGTGGACAAAAGCGCAATGGGAACATTCGTGCAAGCCTGATGTTTGTCCTACGATCGAATTTTGTTTAAAATGGTGCTTAACCCTTTTGCACATCAATAAGCAAGATAATCGATTATTATTTGAAAACTAAGTCTAGAGTTTACGCTATTTGTCAAACAATTGACTTCATACAAAATTATCGATTTGCTTTCTTCGCTTTTTAAATTGGCTGCTTAATGTCCTGGTAATAAACCTTCCAAACCTTCCGATGGTTATTCAGTAATTATTGCAAAAAGAAACAAATTATGTGACCATATGTTCTATTGTTTATTCCCAGGCGAATTGACAAAGACAGAGTTTTCTTCAATCGTTTTTCTAGTTCGAGTCTCATTCATCTGAAGTTCAATTTATTCACAGAATTGCGACCAGCAACGAGGTAGGGCAATTGTATCGCCCCTGTGGGGAGTGAAAACCTGTGCGCTTTATTTTACTTCATCAACGACTGGATGTTATAATGCAGAGAGTGAAACTGTTTTTCAATGAACACAACTCATAGTAAAAATAAAAAGTAAACTAACCTGTGTCTGTGCATTCGCGACAGTATACTTTGCATAAACTGGTTTAATCATTGCGTTAATGTTTCCAAAGTAACTTTAAAAACTAGCGGTTTGACTCCTCTCCTGGATCCAAAACGTAGTGCCTAATACTTATGATTCTCAATAAAAAAAATAAAGCACCTGTCCAGTAAACGATCTTGAGCTCAACCAAATTGATGAAAATAATTCAAGAAAAAGGCGATACCACTACATTTATAGAAACATCTCCATACATGCTCACCTAAGCACCTGAATAATGTCCACTTAGGAAGAAAACGCATTTCATGGAAGTAAAGAATTATTTCACATGAATGGATAGATTTGAGGTAAGTAACAACTTTGGTCAACTGAACGTGTAACTAGTGGCTGAGGAATTTCTTCAGTGATTGGAAATTCTGGCCAGTTAGCGAAATGTTACACTGTCTAAGATCAATGTACCATTCTGGCACTTTTTTTAGAGAGAAACAGTAAGATATCTATAAACTTGGTTATCGTATGCTGACAAGAACAGAGTGGACCTCAAATTACGTGAACATACATCTGATTAAGGCAATTGATAATGCTGTATTCTAACTTACAATAAAATGAGAAGAAATGGTGTCTGTATAAATAATCCAATGGACTCATATACTGATGATAAACAAATGTGAGTAGTTCTTCAAATAAAAACTCACACGTTTAACGTTTGATTGCATTCACTTGGGGAACATTTCTTATCTCTTATTTCGCCGTCCTAGACCAGTAGCCGCGATCAGTAGGGAAACTATCTGAAATCACTAACAGCAGGTTGCCAAAGTTGGCGGTAAATCCATGTCGAATGAGTTTGGTAAACTGAGAAATTATTGTAAAAGGACAGAACGTGATCTCCATCAACGAAACACTTCAATTGTTGTCTTCCTATATTTACTTCAACCGAGAATCGCAATTTGTTACCAGTAATTCTTTGTGCTAAGGGGAATCGTTGTTTTGTTTCGGGTAGAGTTTCATGGTGTCACGAAATTACCTTCTTTGGAAGATGATTATATTGGTTTTGACATAGACCGAGGAATAATATACTCGTGTTAATGAAGCGAAGTTTCATAGTGATTCTTATGTGACGGTATGTTATGAGAGTCAACAAAATAGTTAAATCTCGCATTTTGGTAAATCTGTTTGATACAATAATAATGTAATTTTAAAATTACTTTGAAATCGCTTGTTTCCAGGCTATTGAAGTTTAAGAGTTAAGTTGGATTTTCTAACAAACCCGGGACCATTGAGGATTTAGTTTATTGATAAATATGTGGTAGTAATTGATATTGTTAGTAATGTATCGATAGTCTAAAATACACGAGGATGGGAAACAAGAAGCCCAGTTGAACCAATTGACCTACAGACTATAAATGTTCATCATATGCTTTCAATCTATTGAATAGTACACTCGGGAAGCATACAGCTTGCGGTTTACTCTCGGCAATAGTGCGTAGCCAGTCATCCTGAGCGAAGGGCCTATAAGGATTATACTCAAAATGTCCTTCGGCACGGTCTCGCAATGTGCCATGCTGTCCAAAAACTTGGTTGTGATTCCAAAAGTGATCAAAACGATTACATATCACAATTTCGGTAGATTGAACATCCGCAAGTGCAACTGAATCATCAGTTAATGATGCATTTCGCTCTGTCTGCATGAAACCTGGTTTATTGGTCTCATTGTAGCATTTTATTCCAGTTTCATTACGTAAATTGCAAATAACTAGTCTTAAGAATTATATCATCTGTGTCCTAGCTTACCTGTCCAAATAATTCCACAAATATTCGCAGACATCTATCACTTTGTCTCTTTCTTTTTGAATTTGCGTTTCAGATGGTCGTCACTTAGCCAGCGTTCACGACGCCAAATTTATCGAGGTCTCCGCTTCTCTCAACCACCTCGTGGCAGATCTCTTTTTCCTGCTGGTGGCACATTTACGCGAGTCAGAACAACGCGGTCGTGATCCCCGTCTACCGACCGAACGACGCATCGGTTATCATCAGCCTAGCGTGTCCGGTAACATTCTACCCGGGTCATCCGCAAAATCCGGTGGCCAAGGCTCAAACACCTTCCGAATACCCAGCTCAACGAAATCCAGTCTGACGCGCTTTTTTAAAAAACATTTCACGAAAACCAGCGAAGACAGTGATTAGTATGCTTGCATGCGCGTCTGTAAATTTGGACATATGCAGGCCCGCTTGTGTTTTTTGCTTGTGTATGTGTGGTCCTTTTCAACGATTGTGCACTACGAAATCCGTGGAGTCATTTTGAGCCAATATTTCGCACAAAAAACCGAGCATGCACAATAACTTCCAAGCATACGATTTATGTAAGATGCACTGTGACAATTTTGAAAAATTCCTTACTTTGCCTTTCTTATTGAGCATTGTCTTAAATAAAGACTTATTCTGCATATCATCCATATGTTTTTTTTTTAAATAGATAAATTATTGTATCTGTACACACCACCTACATACGTGTCAAGCCTTCGGGTTTAGAAAATATTTAGCGTCACGCAGTTTTGTGCATTTCATTTTTATGAGCGTACTGTACCGCACATTACGGTTGCCTATTCAGAAAGGGGCCGTGCCAGGAGTCATTCACGGCAAATGAAGTTTATTTTGGCTAAATCACTGCACCCGCAAGTCAACAATGCCACGATCACAGATTGACTCCGTTCATTTTTGAACGCTCCAAAAAGTGTGTTACAAGTTATGGAATTTAAAGAGACAACCACGTTTTCAGAGCTGGATGACCTGAATCCACGATCGTTTTCGTACCAACACATTTTCAGAACGTGACCGAGATGGATCGGTATTCATATTATCTTGTCCGTATCGTGTAAAGCAAATGTGATTACAGGTGTTTCAGGCGTTCGAATGTAGCAAGGTACCCATATTGGGTAATTTATCCACCGGAAATGTGTTAGGGTTTGTCCTCATCCCTATGCTCCAAGACAAATTTATTACTTTTTCTTACTTTTTCATCATATCTTCACAGTCATATCAGCTTTCATTAGGACTGAAAAAGTGACATATTGACTACACAGAAAACTCATAAAGAGGGGTTAAAGAGATATCTTTAATGCGCAAGGGAAGATGCTTAATAATTAGATTTTACTTCGATAAAAGGGATTGAGCTGCCGTTAAGGTCTGCTACTTTATATATTCCCACTATAGTGTGCGGTGACGGATTACCGGTGTAATATTCCGATTCTTTGTAACAACAACTGACGGGACTGGGATAATTTGGCTGTATTTTCACAGTTGATTTGTCATTATCACACCAGTCGCGATGTAGACTTGGACGAACGATTTAGAACTCTTCATATTGCGAGTAATGCGATCTATTGATATCTTGATATTTAAGTTCAATGAGTTGTTGACGTAATCTGTAGCACGAATAGGATCGTTAGGCAATGCATTCAATAAAAGATCACCCCAACATTATACGTGAAGCTCAAAGCCAGTTAAGTAATCCTATGCGTTTAACGCCTCATTAAATTTTCGAAAAGTGTTAGGGCATTCAGCAAGGAAATAATTCAGTCTTGAATCCGGAATTTGAAAGCATTTATTTGATTTGTATCAAACGTTTGATCAGAAACACACAACTCATTCTGAACAACAACAACCGAGTAAACAAGCTCCATTTCATTTATTTTTGTTCTCATGTCATTACGTAACACTGAAGAGGGCAAACACCAATATCAAATCATGAGAAACTCAAGTCCCAATGGTTCAGATCCGGCTCCATGCGTGTGTGCCTGTGTGCGTGTGTTCGTGTGTAGCTGATCCGTATCAAAGTTTCAAGTGATTGCACATACGTTGGGGTGGATGAAATAGTCCATGGGGTTATTAAGTGCTTGCACGAATTTCTTGTGGTTGCTTAGGCGGAGCTTATGAATCCGAATAATTAGGGATTCGGCTGTGGGTTAAACTGGATGCTTCTCTGTTCCCGATTGCTTTCATCGAACTTTTAAAATCGGTCGGAATGCGTTTGCCACATCCACCTACAGACCGAACGCGATACGAACACACACTTGTGATTGTCTTGATTGCTCCTATCCACACCAAGCCTAGAGAAATTCTTTGGTGTGCTTTGACCAGGATTGGTCAATAGTTTTCACTGATTCGAAGTCAAACCTATGTCCTGCTTGAACTTCGTGTAGGAAAATCGACAATCTTTGGTCATTTCTCCTGATTGCCGATTGGTGTTTACGAATCCTTGTTGACAGTTTTCTTCAATTTTGTTTTGGGTAGTTCTTGGCACTCTCCAAACAACTGAATAAACAGGCACGTCGAGCTGGATCACTTGTACACGCCAATGCAACTCAAGGACCGAATGACGCAACAAAATAGGTCACGCCGTTACCTGAGAACGGAACAAAACAAGCAATCTCTCCTGTCGCAGCAGTTTACCGGCGAACCGAGTCCAACACAGTGAGAACAAGGGACAAAAATAATAGGTTGAGAAGATCACATATATAAACGAACGGATAAAGCAGAACACTGCGACTTCACAAGCACTTATGATGTCACCTCGGCTCGCGATGAAACGTTTGCAAACAAATTACCAAGCTCCACGAATAGGCAAAATGAAATTCAGTTCACCCGAGTTACGCGAACCGATTTTCAATACTTTGTTAACAGGTTTGCAAATGTATTCCGAATCATCCATGAAATGATCTAGGATAGCTATGAGAACCTATATTTTGGCTTCTTCATTCAAATTGTTTAAAAAGATTTCATTTTCTTCAAAGAAGGATCATACTATGGAAACGAACATGTTTTCCATTGCACAGTTATTTCCTATTCACCGAAATCTGGATGAAGACATCGCTGCAGTATTTTATGAATACGTGCATAAAACTGGACTGTTGACATATTATTTTTCTAAAATAAAGTTCACGTTCGGATGGACATTTTTAACTGCTTCAGGCAGTCGACTGCTGTCCATATTTGCACATAATACATCGTTAAACATACCCTCTCTAAAGAATGCACTATTTGATTAAAGGCTCAAATGGATCGTTCCCATGTCGCTGAATAATGATCCTGAAGATGATTCCATTGCAACCCAATCCTTTTGATGAGTTAATTTACTGTCGATTGGAGGTTAAACGTTTGGCCTGCAGACAAATAACAATTATTTCAGCTCATCCGATGTCGATATTGTTCTCCTAAATGAATCCGTATATGTGGTTAAATGTTTTACCGATTGGTATATTTGTGAACAAAGAGCTAACGGCAATTGATATTATCTCTTTGCTTTCGATGATCTGGGTTCTTCGGAGTTTCCAAAAGGTGAAAAGTGTCACGTAGGTTGTCCGCATTGTGTGAAGCTTACTTATTCATTTAAGCTTGACAACCACTCTACAACGGCGTGATACGGGAAGTTGTAAATAGCTACAATAGGTCTCAGGTGAATAAACCCTTTGTGTGCTTTCGGGAATCGATATAACCCAATAATTGCTGTACTATTCTAATTAGAGTTTATCATCCCCTTTTGGTTTGTCTGTTACTCATATATAATGCTATTTAATTACATGATTACGAATAACTGAAGAAAAGCTTGCTACTACGCTTTTATGATTCCCAATTGTTAATTTGTTGTAGCATTTTCCTGAATAAATCTAAACGTGAAACGGTATATGTCCGTAACACGTTTCAAAAAGAACCAAGTTTCCTGAGAGCTACAGCTTGGGTTTACTTCAATAACCAGTGGACGTTTTTTTAACTTTACCTGGGGATATATGTTTTAATTTCGATGGTTGTACTGCGTGGAGTCATTGACGGCACGATAGACGGAAAGAACGGTACTTATTGTTTTTCTTTGAGGCACAATTTCTGTTATTTTCGAGGTATGACTTCAAAGCAATGGTCAACGTTTGACAATCAAGTTACTGATTCGTCCGTGTTTATCATTATTATTTCGTTTCGTAAAATCAATAATGCTGACTGGTTTATAGTTATGATAATATTACAAAAGTGTTTCAGCGTACGATATTCAAGTCACGAGGTGTCATAAAATGAACAGTTTCTTTTGGATTTATCTCTACTGCTTTCCCCATACAAATTTAGCACCGTTTCTAGTAATGAAACACTTGTGAGATAAATGAACGTCAAAGTAAGAAAGCATCATTTCATATTCCCCATATGAGCATAACTGACCTAAGCCCAGTGAGTGAGCTTCTTTTCATCATAACCAAGCTTTCACATTTGCGATGTCGTCGATACTGGCATCGTAGATCGAGATATCCTTTTGGGTGCTGATAACAATACCTTCATTTTCTTTGTATAATACAAAGAATATAGAATGAACATACCAGCCCCACAGTTAGCTCTTTATGCATAATAAACGGCTTTCAATGTTTCTAAAGTAGAATGAACCGTGATATCATTTTCTCAAATTGAAATTTATTCCAAATGTTTGGGTAGTTTGACTGTCACTAAGTTCGTTTTGGGTTGAAGGATGGACTAGCGACTGACGACCCAATAAGAACAATTTATTCTGTACAACCTTTGTGACTTAAAATGAATCCGCAAAGCAAATTCCGGTCTACTCACCGATTTCGTTCTGAAAAGAATTTCTACCAACGGTTCAAACATTAGCCATCAAAAGTGGTTCACTGCTTCCTGGATGAGTGCAACTGCAGTCCGTTTACGATAGAATAATTTGTCTACAAAAATTAAAACCAAACATAAATTTTGTCTGGGCCTAAAGGGATTAGGCAATGAAAATCGAATAAAATAAATACCCCGTGGATTTTTTCATTCCCGTGTTCCCAGTCTACTTGCATTAGTACATTTCATGTAGGATGAACGCTGTTAGCTCATCAGTCGCAAGTAATTTGGCCCTGCTTTTGGTTGGTCTTGCATCAGATAGTGAACCTAATGAAATGTGGAGGAATTTCTTCACCCTGTATTGGGTTAAATTAGGTATATAGTTACATTCAAGAAATGTCACTTATATCTGCCACAATATCTCACAAGATGTGCGTGGACAGGGTTGCAACCAGTTTCCTTTGGAAAATCAAACCAATGCTTTATTTCAACTCTTTTATTGATAATTCATCTTCAAAAATAAGAATCATACATCCAATATCGAAGTTCAAATCACCGTACCGTAAAAAGCCCTATACCACTGTCTGTTCCAACTCCCTAACACTTTTCCAAAATTCAAGTCATTCATATTCTGAATTTCGCAAGTTACTGTTCTGATTTCAGTGCGCGGTTTGGCTAATATTGCATAGATTGAATGTGATTGGGGTGTGTATATCTCATCCTCGCCTCCCCAGAGTCACTCCGTTCTGAATCCAAAGGCAGTGCTGTGATTGATTGCCTCGTTCATCGATTCAGTAAAGAGAAATGAGCGAACTGTTTTTTCCCGTCCCCCATAGGAAATTTTGATGTGTTTGATATTCAGCAGCAGCATATGCTTCATTCCACTGTGCGTTTGTTCTGTAGACCACATTTTATGTTTCCGGTAACGCATGATCTGGTGATGACGGTTCCTGACAGAGAGACCAATCCAGCACATGAGAAATTGAATTTTCATTTTTCAACAGAGCACATCGATTGAATTGGTATACTTGTGAATAAAGTATTACGTGGTGCAAGTAGTCCGTTCAACAGAGTCAGAATTCAGTAAAACTGAATTTGTATTCTGTAGAAAGAATTAGTTTCATAGTCTTCATACTGTTCTCTTCAAAGGAACATGTTCTGTAAATGCACTTTATCCCTGTTACATTCCTTTGTTGCTTCTGTATCCTTGTAAAAAGATGGTTATTGCTGCATCCATAGTGAAATCCATAGTGTGTAAGAGATTTCACTTTGGAGATCAATAATCAGCCATTCGTTCTGTTTCTTAGGCCCCGAAACAATGCAAACGAGAGATTAAATAAATATGGTAATAGCCGTTGAACCGAAAAAAGCTTTTTATCATTTAGTTGTTATTCCTTATATTCCACAGTAATACGTTGGTACTTGCAAACCACCAGTAGTGGATTAGCCATTGTTTATTCCTCGCAAACATCACATTAGCATCATTTCTTTGGTATGGGTTCTCACCAAATAAACAAATTGATCCAGTGCAGTTACTGACTCAGTAACCAAGGATACAACTAGCAAATAAATACGACTGTTGAAGAGAGAAAATCTACGGACCGAAATTCGAATGGGAACGAGCGTTTATACAGATTCTGATTGCGGATTCCAAGTGGGCATTGTATAAACACCAGTACAGCTAACAAGATTCCATAACATTTACTGCGCGGTTATTTTTGGAGACACTTTTAATCTACGAAAATAAGAGATACTAAAAGGTGGTATTCATCAGTTATCAGACCCTGGAAGTGGTTTCATCACCGTATCCATCAACTCAACCTTTGTACTTAAACTGTATGCCAAACACAATTCGGGTGTACAAACTCAGTTTTGGAGATATCCCATGATCCAATTTTATGTGGGCCAATCCAAAGAAATTAACATACTTGTGTTCCCTTGCCCAACTCGCATTATTTTGCACATAGAAAACGTGACGAAAAGCGATGCTATGTAGAGTATTCAATTGATCTCCTTAATCCGATTTAGTGAGCTTCACCGGATACTGATAGACGTTTAGGATTATATGCTTATGAAATCAATCCCCGCGATTGTTGCGCTCTCTATTTCTCTGAAGCTTACTTTTTGTACCAAATAGCTCTGAGGGGGAGGGCGTTAGTTATTCAGACGTGAACGTGACAAATATAATGCACTCTCAGTCCAGATATTTATCAGCAACCAGCTCGTGAATCTTAGTGATTGCTCACGTTTAACGACTATTGTGCTGAAACACAGGACGCAATCAACAAACACCTTAGTGCGATAAGTTTACTGATAATATGCAGAATGAGAGCGATTGTTTTCGTGACGAAAGTACGAAATTTGTGTCCAGTAACCGGGTAAACCGACTAGTTCCTATCGCTCAAAGGTAAAGTGCAGTTCCAACCCAAATTGATGAATAACAACGCACTGACTTTGCCAGTCATACGGAGCAACATTCCTCAGAATAATGTTTTGTTTCTTCATGCTTTTATGTCTCATCATCAGTATGAACAATGTTTAGTTTCTCAATTTCAAGATCTATTGAAACGCTAACGTTCCAATGCGTGAAGCTTAGACTGACTTGATTTTAGTGGTATTTCACGGTACGCCAGTACACAGCTTCCCAAAACGCTTCTGCGTGCCAGCTGTTGACAATTGTTTTTTTATTTATTTGGAATTAAACTACAGAAATTCCATCTCTTTTTATCATTAAGGAAAGACCTCCTCGACCTCCCACCACATTCCGAACTTGGAGACAGCGCGCACGAAAAGCTGGACTTAGTGGTAACCTAGACGGGTTTGAGAGCAAACCAGTTGGCGATACGTGCATCCTCGGATTCCTTATTTTCACAAACACCACAGAGCCCATAACCTAACGACTACTTTTTCTCTTCTTTTTCACTTTACTTCTTTTTACAAATTATACACCGCTACAATTTTCCGGATGGGAGAAGCGGCCAATCAAAGGGATGTCATTTAACACTGGGAAAAGTCAGGCGATGGTGATGGCAGTATTGGAACACATTCCTCGGTGTGGTATCTTGGTGACGTTACAACCGGTCCACCACCGCAGTGTTTGTTACTAATCCGTCTGAGTCGGGTGTCAAACGATAGGCTTATTCGTCCCGATCGTGACGTTTACTTCAAGCAAGGAACGGTAAACGAGAAACTTGTTCTGGTCACCCGTTGGATTAAGCAGTGGGCGACCAACCGTGATCATAAGTTTGTGACACTTCTGAGCAGTCAACACAAATCACCCTTTGCGGTTGTCAACTGTGTTCAATCTATCGAAGGCCGGAATAGTGCGCTTGTCACATAAAAAACCGAATAATTTTTAAAGTTTTCATTGCTAGTTATATAGGGCTGTTAAAACAAATAATAATCAATCTAATCACCTGGAAAAATGAAAACGAATAAAATGTCAAACAACGTATAATCAAATTGTTGTTTGGCAGATTAGAAGTTTGTATGTCGATTGTGAAAAGGAAAACCTGTCGGGGTAGTCATCTTACATGCTAACTGGTGAATGCCACATACCTCTGTAAGTTGGATGGGTAAATTCGAATGTGAAAAAACGTATAGTCAGACAAATACTTTGCATATAATTATCACAGTGTTGTATTAAATTGGGTAAAACTTTATCAATATCCATTTTTACCACTTTGGTTATCAATGACATCAGCCATTGTACGTGGCATACTGTGAACAAAACGTTTCCGAAAATATTTCCAAGTGCTAGTTAGTACTCGCTTTTTGATTTTGCAGGCTTTGGCATTTTGCGGTTGTTTTGTGTCGGTACGATTGGTATTTGCCGGGTCACGATGCTTGTGGAACTCCATGAGGCAAACTTTACATGTTAATCAAATATTTTAGATTCTCGCAAACATTCAATTTTTTCTATAAGGATAGTGAGATGAACGAATGAGTCCCCTGCAAATACCAAAATATTTTTGTTGTACCCTCCATATAGACACATGAAGCTTTCAACTATCAGATATATAGTGGTGTTCCATTTCGCCAGTTTGCCGAGCTTGACAATTTGTTTGCAAACGTTTCATGACCAGCCGAGGTGACATCATTAGTGCTTGTGAAGTGGACACTTCACTAATGAGGAAGTCATCGAGCTTCGTGCCTGATAACAGTTCATCGAAGAGTTGAATGAAATTTACGTGAAGGAGAGACCTGGGAGTTGATGATTTCGGTTTGAGTAAGGGGTCTGCCGGAAGGTAAGTGATGGTTGCAGTCGTACCCTGATGGGTGAGTAACATGGGCCATTCACATTTGTGCATGAGAGAATTGATGATACGTCCTCAATAATAGGTAATTCACAGTCATATTTCACTGGATGATGTGCCAACCAACAATCGGTGGAGTGAATATCTTGATGGTACAATATATATATATATATATAAATGTACAAATAATGAAACTTCATTGAATTAAAATGATCCATAACAAGAAACCAAGCAAGATTTATCGCTTTCGGTCATGAAATGATATTTTAGTGAATAATTAGAATTTATCTAAATGTATTTCCTACTTCGTTATTTGGAATTTTCATCTCAACATAATCATTCCTAACCATTGCCTGTTGCTCTGTATCTCTGTTTACAAGGAATTGAAATTCCATGGGATATGCTGTGATTTAAATAGCGTGGAGAAGTTTTAAGTGCGCAACCATTTTCATAAACTGAATCTCAGACTCATATTGGGACACGTGAATACCCGTTCATCTACATATACTTGCGCAACGCAGTACAAAAACGGATGCACATTTCCATCTTTCAAGTAATCATATGATCTACGAAAATATCACCCACAGTCAGCAAATCACATATAAAACCTCATTAGAAAGTTCAACCCTAAAATACTCAAAGTCAAATTTCTGTTAACCATAATAATCAGCACTACTGAAATGTTTATTAGAGGTGCGACAAATTGTTTTACCTAAATCTTATTTTAAGCTGCCTCAAATGGTCTTCTCTGATTCACCACTGCGCGACAAACTACCAATTCTTCCCTTCCACTGGATGTTGATTATGGTAACTTGAATAGTCCTTGTCGACTTTGAGGGTGCACGCAATAGTGAACTATTGGGTATGATTGCGTTTACTTTGCGAGGATGAAGCACCTCTGCAGTAATTCGGATGCGCCTGTGTGCGACGCTGTTTAATTGCGTAATCGAATATATTCTAGCCGTTCTATCCCCTACCACTCAATTAAAATTTATCATTCCTTAGACCAGACCAAACGCCGAATGTTTAACGATCCAGCATCGGAACTCAGTTAGTTAAAATTCAGCTCTAGGAATAGAAGTGATTCCAGATGCCATTCACGTTCAAAACAACAAATATTCCCTCAAAAAGGATAAACTATACAAGTAACGGAAATTAAATAAAATTTTTCATGTTCGTAGACCAAACTCCGGGCAAAAGATCTCATTTTGAAATCATTTAATTGTCAATGATTATGAAAGGTTTGCTTGCGCAGTTGTCTGATGACCTGTATACTGCAACGTGTTACGGAACTGGCTCACCTATGATGGACATATCTCACAACACACGCAGTTCTTATTGTACTTTCATTAACATTTATATAATTCAAATTTTTTGTTACTTAATTAGTCACAAGACGTTTAGTCGATTTGATTTCTCAGTTCTTTGCTTTGTTTATAGACCCCTATTCGTTATCTTTTAAAATGAAATGTATTGTTGTAATTCCAAATTGTGAGAAGCTCACAGAGCTTGTGCTACGGTTATCAGTACTAGTTCTTCTGTATATTCTCTTTTCTAGAACGCCGCACTCTTCCGTTTGGGATTTTCAACTGGCATGTCATTTAAACTGCTCCAAAATGAATCAGTTGAAAATCGATTTTTTACCCAATTGCGTTTCTAGTTCGTCAGTTGATAATCATTTGATATTTTTGCATGGTGAACTTCCTCTTGTATAAATGAAGTGAAGCGTAAACTGGAACACTAACAAGCATTACACAGCTGTTTCTTCCGGATTAGGCCTCATCAGCAGTGGAAACCATTCACAAAACTGGGGATCTAACCCGGGACCACAAGAGTAGAACGCACGCATACTACTCACGTGGTCACCAGGAAACTGATCAAACTGTTTTCGATTTACCGGATCTTTTGCTATGATTATTTTGTTTGATCAGCTGCCCGCCAGTCGAGTGTGCAGTATGCGTCCTTTCTTCCTCTGAGGTCCCGAGCTCGGTCTCTTGTTGGATCGTTGAACTCGTACTGCGGATAAGACCCAACCAAGCCGGAAACAGCGCTTCTCATCTATTCGTTTACCCTTCATCAAAAAATTGAATACATCATAAAATCAAATTATCCGCTGGTATCATTTAATATTATACGTTGCCCTACACTCGATCAACGTTTGCAAATTAACGGAAACCAATGAAAGCACATCTTTTTAAAGTACGTTATCCTGAATAATACGATTTGTTTGTGAGTTGGAAAAACTTTTTTGTGATTACGATGCACATTTTGTGTTGCTAAAATAGATTTGATCCTCAATGCTGTCAGTGGCACCGGTAAATCATTTATTTGTTTTGACGGGGCTTGTTTTAGAAAACATTTTTAGAATTATGATACTTTTGAATAATATTCTGTTCGTTGAGTAGTTCATTGTACAGGACGACAAAAACAATTATGTCAACATTCCCAAAGCTATTTAAAAAAACATTGAACATTCAAATAAATTTTGAGAAGTAGAGACGAATTGTGGCACTGGTTCATGATACGTGTATGTAAACACGACAAGACTCTCTCCATTGTGTCCCCATATGAGCCGCGATCAGTATCTTTTTCAATCCGCATGTCTTGGCATTGTCGCTTTGTTGACAGGCACCGTTTCTATGATGTCACCATAAAAGCTTATTGACTTTTTGAGATTTAGAGATATTTTTACACAAAATGCATTTTTCGCAAATATTTCCTACTGCATGAAATTTAGGCAGAGTGAGGAGAATAAATGAGGCGTATGAATGATTGTACAATCCCACAAACCATTATAGAAATATTGAATGGAATTCGATGAAAATTCACATATACAACCCGTAAGGAGCATTCAAGTGAAATAGATAAAACATATGCATTACTCAACAACTAAAAAAGCAATTTCTTAGTAGAATTATTCTTTATGACACTAAATGATGAAGAGGACTACATTTGTTTTACCACATTTAGACCCCGTTAGTCATTCATATTTATCTGTTTTCGTGGATTTCCGCCGATCACAAACCTCTTGCAACTGAGTCGAAACTCATATCTACCCGCAAGACGGTGGAAAATCAACAATTTAGATCGAGTGTTACAAAAAAATGTGACTGGGGATCATGTTCTTGTCTGCGTTTCACACCTCGAGGGTACATTCATTCAACACATCGCTTGTGTGTGTTTTTGAACTATCCCGAAATTTCGCTGGCAAATATGTTGAGCTCATTTCAGCCTTGGTGTTATCCTTGCAAAGAACGGCAAAATATACTAATTATCAGTTGCCTCACTGAAAACAGTATGCAGTGGGTAACTGTTTTTACTACAAAACATGTCTCATTCATTTTAGTTCTGGAGGAGCAATTTAAACGAGCTNCTTTTATATAACATCATATAGATACATGGTTGCCTGAAATTAAGAAGTCTCAAATTAGCGCAAGTTGAGGCTGTTCCAATAATGTACCTTCATGGAATTCTGAGGGAAATTTTCGGCAATTAGCCTGAAAAACATTCCGTAACCGTTCTGTTAAAAGAGCACATGCTTAGCTGTGTTAATCTCTAAAGAACCAAGAAGTTTCCAGGGCAGCTTCAAATTGTTGGCTGTCTATCATACACGGAATTCTTCGTGAATGCTCACTGTCTGCGATTATAATCCTGAAACAACGGGAGTAGACTACAATGTATGGGGTTTGTGCAAACTTATGAGTACCAACATGTCTCCATAACGTATTTAAGATGAAAAAATAGTACAGTCAAAGTGTAAGGAGATTGCGAGTTGGTGGACAAAACGTCTATTGATTCAATTTAAAAGAACCGGTGTATGCGTTCTATTATATAAAATTAAATCTTAACCGCGCTGCAGGATGAATAACGCTTCATTCTGTTGGTCAATTCATGTTGTTTTTCGTCCTCGCTTAAGACGTACGTTGCCTCTTCTTTCGTGTGCCGTTCCGACTGGTTTAACCCAATCGTGGCGCGAGATACAATGATCGAAGTTGCGGTGTTCCGTAAATATGTTTCTGCCTAGATGCGAATTTTCCGTCGGGCTTTAATGGTCAACTCGTTCGTTTCGAGTGATAGTCGACATTGTCTCGCGAAGTACTTCCAGCCGCTATGTCAGCGCAACTGGTTGTGTGGGCCCCATTCTTGATTCGTTCGTTAGCCGGGATTTTTTCTCTTACCACCTTTCATCACAATAGTAGCAAAACGAGAGATATGTAGAAGAATATTGAAACAGAAAGATTTTTAACGCGCGTAAATCAGGAGAATGGACGGATGCATGTTTTTAAGATTCATCAAACAATATGGATACAAGGTGAAGCAAAAATTGTTTGTGTGGCAGAGGTAGAATTGAGGAACTGATGCATAGAAATTCTCAAAAATGTGAACGATGATTGACAAACCTCAAGGGTCAGCGAGCAATTGTTTTGACTGGAGAGCGCAAAAGAGAAAATTGGCAGAAAAGTGGGGAAAAACAAATTATTACTGATGGTTGTATACACAAAACGGAAGGTGTTCAAATGAAAAAAACACCGCCCTCATGTTTTCAACACCAAAGGGCTAATCAATAGATTTTGTAGCTCTCTTTTATTTGATGAATTGAGCATCTAACCATTTGTAGTATGTCTGTGCCAAAAGTGAATGTTTTGATATCTAGAAAATCTTACTGCAGTTTATAGTTTGATCTGAGTTGTACAAGATATGAACAACCGTGTTTTGGAGCATCCAGCAAACGTCCCAGTAATTGTAGAATATTGGGTTTACCATGTTTCCAGCAATTCTTGCACGAGTGCGTCAAGAAGGTTGGATTGCTCATTCCGAAATGACGGTTATGTCTGAGCAGAATGAATTGCGACTCAGGATTACGAGTTTCGCCCCTAACTTCATTACTCTAGTTTCGTCAAGTATTTATCTGAACCAGTAGCCAACTGCGTTGCAACAACCACAGAAGTGAAACGAAGCGGAAATAAATTCAGTATTTGGATCAAAATATGTGTCTGGAAAAAAACACTTTGAAGCGCCCTATGCAGTTTAATGAGGTAACACACAAAAAGATGAAGCTGGTGATACACCATTTAAGGTTGACCCGTCTACTCAGGGGGTAATCTGACTCTAAGTGTTAAAATATTTGCATGAGCAATATTTGTTCACTAGTCCAACCATTTTCATCCGATTTTTTGTATTACCGACAGACCATTAGACTGCGCGTCAGCAACAAAAATCATTACTGATGAAGAATATTTATACTGGACTGCTTACAAAATAAGTTGCATTCCACATCTTTTAAAAATTGGCATTCGTAATGAACCGAAAGTGGACTGACGAAATCCATCTTCTGTTGCACAAAATGGAAATAATACACTTCAGTTTTTCTCCGTTTTTCACGTTCAATAAGCCACTGCTTCTAGGTTTTCATATGAAAAATTACTCTGTGACTTGTATAATGGTAAGCAAGGTTTGGAGGTTTTGTCCAGCTGGAGCAGTTTATCGAATGCTTAGTCCAGTATATTATATGTATCGTTGAGATACGGTATTCAAGCGGTACTTTTATTGATCTAAATAACGCGATGAAAATTCTCCCTGTGTTCAGCTCATCTAGCATGCACGTTTTCGCCTAATTGATCGAACAGTTACAGATATGCGAGAACCAATCAGGATGAAGGGCAAGCAAAGTGATTCTACAACAGTTCCATCAATTATTGATTACATGTTGTAGTGATAAATGCAAATGATAGTAGTGACTGTGTGGTTTACTCTAAACATCGTTTCGGTTGTGGAACAAATGTGTTTGAACACGTGAAGCAGTAGAACATGATTTCAATCTTACATCTAAAATAGACGGACACAGCATACGCAATCTTTTTTAACGGATCAGAAATCGATTGCAAGTCAATGTTCAATGATTTACAGTTATGAAGCTCCAAAATTAAGTACTTCTGAATTGGGTTAATGCATACCATTTGTTGATTGACATTGAAGCACTTGCGACGAACTATTATATATTTTAAACAAACAACAGACTGACAAACAAGCTCGTTTTCAGAGATTCGTAGTCATGCCAATATATCTCAATATATATCACTACTTGGGAATAAAATTATCTTGAGCGAATAAATAAAATCACAGATCAGTTAAAATGATTTAATCGTTAAACCGGAAATCGAGGCCAACACGGTCACATATTTGTTACATCTTTGCTATTTTTCCCTATCCGTTATACATTCGTATATCCATTGTATGCATTGCTAAGAAACAAGCTCTGTGAATCTGTAATGATTCTTTTACACAAACGAGATGAAAATTGATTGAACAAGAATTGAGAATTGTTCTGTATGAGTGTTTTATACAGGTAAACTAAGAACGGAATGCCGGGAACAGAATGAGCTATTCAAGGTATTTTCTTTTGGAATCAAATTTGATCTGGAAAAACTACGGATGAGTTGGGATACTATACGCAATGGCATTGAAGTTGATGCTTTTGTTTAACATTTGTTCTGTCAGTAGCTGGCAAAGCCTTCATCATTCGTCAAAACGTTTGTGGTTTCGGTTGTCTGATTCCTCTGTGCTTTTGCTCGCACACCTATCATTAAGTAGAATATGAACTCAGTAATTGAATAGAGCAATGAATTTCCACCACTGTATCATAACTTATCCGGGAATTTCCAACCAATTTAACAGCCGCAAGTTATCATTTACAATTACTCATGCACATCAAGCTTGAATGACACTCTGCAAGTTAGTATTTCTTGGAACTACATCTTCATGATCTTTTGACGGATAACTATTCAATTTGAGAGTTGGATTAAACATTCCAACATCTGAATCAGAAGTAGTATCATGAACAACAGGAGACAAAATCTCCCCTGATTGATATGTTGCATTAAACTGTGACTGATCAGCGAGTCATTTGATAGCAATAACCCGTGCTTGCACTCACCCTGTGCGATGATCACCCAGAAGTATTTAAAAATTTGAGTACCTCGGGACCTTGGTCACAGCTGGTGTTGCTGTTGAGGAGGATATTACATCACGAATAGCCAAAGTTAGATCAGTTAGACCTGCCACACCTTCTCCATATCATCTGGTTGTCCGCTAAGGGAAGGATGTACATCACCGCGGTCCCTAGAGTTCTGCTCCATGGTTGTGAGACCTGGTCCTCATCGTTGAGGATGCTTGTCAATTTTCTACAATTCACCACTGAAGTCTCTGAAGCAACGCTTGCATCTGTGGGGGACATTTGATGAGCAATGAGGAGGTTCTTCGCCATGTGTTGGGTGCATATAGTTGTTCTCTAAAAGATGCAATCGTTCTACACCGCCTCCGATGGCTTGGCCACTTTTTACGTGTCCTCTCATTGTCTGTCTTGTCATGCTCTCATTGTACGGGCTGGGAAAGGTTAGTAGAATGGTATCCGCGGTCAAACCATGAGGTATGAAGAAACTATATTTAGCTTTGGCCTCGGTTGATGCAGCCGGTCTTCCAGGTTGGGGATGATTATTCTCGTTGGTTAAATAGACTTAGATATATGGCCCATGGAAGAATTAAATGGTTTGAATGCTGTCTAACCTGCCTTGTGGTATGAACAAAAGCATCAATCTAACACAAACAATGAAAGAGGTGCTCAGTATAACAAACAAATGTTCTTCTTATTACCGATCATAACTGTTTATCCTCACTTACAACTGCTTTGTATCCTAACGCACATTATCTTCTCTTATATATATATATTTCAAGAGAGAACGGAGGCGTACACTGAGCTGTAAAATGTATATATATATATGTCATCTCTGGTCGGCTCATCTTCCTGAATAATAATACTAATCATTCTTTTCCATTCTGTGGGCGAACCATGCAATCAGAGGTTGGCGAATCGTTTGATCTGAAATAATTACAGTTTCTAATTATGACGGTATCCAAGGTCGTTCTCCCTTGAGCATACTCGAACATTTAGACTAAACATACGCCCGTAATATTGTGTGCTGCAAACTGGTAGTATTGTAAGAAATGATCAATGGTACGATAAGTTCAGATAAGGAGCGAGGACGAACGGAATGTGCAACAGTTCAGCGTACGAACAACGTTCTCATCCAAGTAAGTGATTGGATTGTGGATGGATGGCAGCAGTGAACAAGGCATTAATAAGCTTCTTATGTACTGTTCATTCAACATACATGTAGGAAGCGAGATACATTTATTCTTCTCCCAACTAATCTGGTCATTTGAAAACACGAACAATGTCACATTATTTCTCAACTACTTCATTTTCCATAGCGTGACTCTAACATTTCTTTTTAGTTGTATTTTTCGGGCCCGGTGAATCACCCGTTAGCTTCTTGTCAAACTGAAAGCAATGAAAATCAAGGAAATTTTTATTGAATCCGGTGAATCCGGTGGCAAGAAAATTCAACCGTAACAAAAAGCATATATCCACACAAATTATAAATTTCAATCGAATGGGCTTGCGAGTTGTAATAAAGATTTGCTATTTGAACCGGCTTCGCTGGGTTAGGGTGCATATAACCCATACCTGAAGTTTTCATCCAGACTTTCGTTCCCAATCTGATGAAGCAACGGTCGTAGTGCGCGGATTTTTTAAATCATGGTTCCAAGTCAATCTTCTATAGCTGTGAGGTGAAAAAAACATTCAACGTTTCAATGTGATTATGTGGCTGTATGGTTGCTGAATATCCACTCTTCGAGGTGTATTAAGTGATTCCTTGAATTGATTTGATGTGAAATTAACTTTTGTGATTTCCTTCCGAACGCCTCGTCCCCGAAAATGTCGCTCCAAACAGTATAGCAGCCCCCGCTTGACCTCTGATGGCTAACTATACATAAGTTTAACAAGACCGTCAAGGTAAACTATTTCTCCTCCCTGAATAACACACCGTTGCTTTCAGGAGTCCTGGTAGTGTAACTTCTTAGTCCGCAAAATTCGTCCCACAAAAGGCCGGCTTCTTACCCATGGTACGTAACGTATAATTTGGGTGTGGCTTATAGCAGTTGGTATCTGCACATCCCACTGAAAATCGAGTTTATTGATCATTGTACCTTTGGCATACTTCCTTTTTGATTGGAAGAAAAACTCTAATTGCTGTTTCATGCCTCGGTCACAGAACCTTCATGATGTCTCATGTTTATTCTTTGACTTTGACCGATGTGGAAAAGCCAACAGTTTATGAACAACCGGCGGTGATTGATGAACTTTTCCAGCAACCTTGTAAACTCTGGTGCTCTGGTGCTCTTAACAGGAGTATATTGTTTCTCTTCCAAGTCCGATATCCTTGAACCCTTTTGACATATTCCTAGTTCGACAAACGATGTGTCCATGAACCGAGCCACAATGTTACAACCTGGTGATCGCCGGACTTCTCACTTGTTGAACGTGTATTATTGTGCAGTTCTGGTGAAATCGGAAAACATCTGAGGCACAAATGACATAGAATACACGTTGTGAACTGCAACGGGCAAGGTAATACCGCTATCAGGAGTTAGGTTATAGCATTTTTCACCTCTAATAGCATGTAAACCAGTATGAAACAGTTTATCAAGACCATTATCAAACTTGTTTGAGTTTTCCTAACCGATAATAAATAAGAACACCATCATACAAAATTTGATCAACATGAGTGCATTGGTTACCGAGAGATTACGCAAAAAACGGCGTGGCGCTAATTGCATTTCGCTCACTGCCGCATCGTGCGCTGATAGCATTATTCAAAAGATAAATCACATTTATACTTCCATTACTGAAACCAATTATTTTATATCTTCAGTCCGATCGTCAGAATACTTACCAGTTCCACTGAAACGAAGTTTCCGTTTTGGGGAGTGTGGTCAGCTGGATAAACTCAGATCGTATTGAAAAGGACAATTATTATCTAGGAACGTAGCGTGGATACATTTGGCTACCTATTCACTATGTACATAGCTAAGTGTACAAATCATTTACCCAGTGGAAATGACGAATAGTTGCCTGAAAATTTCAAAAAGACCGCAGAATTTTAAAGAATTATTTTTAGCTATGAGAGATATCAGAGGTGAGATGTTAATTACATTTGAGAGAGTACGCTGGCAAACATGCTTGGAGGTAACTGATTCTGGAGATCTGAGGGCATTTGGGATAATGAATATGAAATATCATTTTTAAGGGTTAGCCAAGTCATAACTGGATATGCGGAGCCGTTAAATGAGTACGAGTACTATTAGGTCCATAATATGTGCTTGAGTCCATTTTAAAATGGGGAACAGAAAGAGTGACAAACATTTCACTCATTCTAGGAAGCGCTGGTCTTGGATGAGCTAATATAGGATTTCGAGATATTTGGATACATGTAGAAAGATTAGAAAAATAAATCGTTCAGTGGCGTGTGCGCTTGTTAGGGGCCAGAGCGACTGTCAACATAGAAAGTAAACAAAGTTGGAGAAGCGGTGATATCGTGAATCATTCCAAACGTTTTAAAAAGGCAATGTGAGAATTTTCTCTAATATTACTGTTTCAGACAGTTATACAAAATATAATTTTGTATATCAACCTTCTCCATTTTAAAATAGAGATAAAATCATCAAATGTTTGTATATGGATTGAATACTGCATGCTTGTCACCGGGTGAATTGTTTGTCAGATTTATTTAAGAGTAATTCTCTATACTTCCGTTGTGATCTACAGCCATATTGTGCATAAACGTATTGTGTTAGGAACTAAACAAGGCGTGGATAGTATTGCACCCGTCGTGAATCTGTCTCTTCTCACTTTTGGCCAATTTGGCATTCTTGGACGCTCTTGAGTCGTAATTGATTCCGGCAGTCGCCTCAGAATCGATTATTTATCTGGTTCGAATAAATGTAGAGAACGTTTTGCCTCAGCGATCAAAACACCCGAAACCTCCTAAGCGGCTATTTTTTCCACAAGTTGTTTTTCGAATTTGAAGGTCGGATTTCACTTTGTAGTGCAATTGAGTGTAACTGTAAATTTGAACATGGAAACCAAACACAGGTTCAAGCTGTGTCGGATCACCTTGCTTTATATATGCCCTTGCATATTGTAGTTTATGTGATCATCGATATACAGATGGTCAGAAATTTCTGGACCCTAAGGAGAGAAAGTTTGAGATTTGTCCTGTCTAATCTAACCTGTTTACATCAGAGCATATTGGTTTCACTTTCTCATTATTTAAAGGCCCTCAATAACAGAATGGATGCCTATTCATTCCTGAAAAATGAACTGTTGCCAGCTGTCTGGATTCGCTAGCTCAATGCGGGATACCTCAGTTCCATCAGTTGGCTTTCAACACCTCCGGACCTGGATAGACCGTTTGCAGTCTACGCACAACGATGCAATTTAATCAGATGGTTCCACTTGTTGTTCTTCTTGTTCTCGAGGATCTAATCCGCTCAACTCGGACGAGGTTTTGAGTGTTTCCACGCGTTTTACGTTTCACTTCGTAAATTATCCTTTCATTCAATCAGACTCAGAATGCTTGAGGTGTTTTATTTCATTTTTTATTACCCTTTTGTGTCGCATATGGCTGCCTGATCATTGTTTCACTCCGCAGCAATGCACCAGATGTTTCAGTATCACAAGTAAGTAAAATATGCCAACCTATTGCATGCATTGACAAATGAACCAGAACGGCTGGAGAAGGGCGCAAGACACAAGATCAGCATACAAACCATGTATTTGCATATATCAAACTACGAACAAAATTGAATTATTCCTTCAAGCTTCATCCAGCTTCGGTGACATACTCCAGTTACCTTTCTTCATTTTATCGTCGTTAAGAAATTTGTCGCCTATCAGGGGTTGTCTTCAAATGTGTTGCTTAAAACTGAACGCTATTTACTCCAGCTTTTTGAAATAATAAGCGATCAAGGAACCAATGTAAACTTCCTCGTTCTGAGCAATTCACTCACATAATGGGTGTTATTTTGTTCACTTTGCATTTTCTAGAACAAGGTACACCCAGATTACTGTATCCCTCTTATGTGTCATAATGTTTCAATAAAAATAGTATATTAGTGTTTTTTCACTCTACTCGGCTTTGCGTTTGGACACTAATTTGGTACATAAAGTAACTAAACTACCATGCGCAAGAAGTGAAAACTTTGAGGCTGTTCAACTGAAACCTGTTTCCTCTCACTCAAACAAACCGTGGATGGTTCACTAGAAGTAAACATGATAGATTGGTATTGGGCTCGGAAACAAATTGCAGATGTGGAACGATAACTGCAGTTACACTCATAATCAGTTATTTTCGACATATTATTTTGTTTCTTATGTACCAGAAAGGTACAACAAAACCATATCGCGAGGAACTATCTGAAATGACCTTTACATAATTTGCAAAATCGATGAGTTATATACATTATCATTGCTACTGCCATCATCTGTATAATCAGTATTACATATATAAGTATTAACCACTTGATCGGAAATATCGTGAAACATGCGAAAATGTGAAGACAGAATGTGCAGCGATCGAAGGGGTTCAAGTTAAAGTTGCTTTTGCTCCATAACCGCCTAGCAGTCAACTGAAAAAAGAAAACAGATTTTTCCGGACCGAAGCTTATGATAAATGATCAATTCCATCAGTAGAACAGTGTTCGTGAAAATGAATGGATAGTAAAGTGCTGAAAAACCAATATGATATTGTTGTTCGCCTATCCTTAGAACACTGTTTCTTAGAGCAGTCAAAGGTGACGCTGTTAAATGTATTCAAGTGCTATTTCATATTCCCAAACTTTGCGGATTTCATTTGATCATCCTTTAACACCTTCGTCAAGGACCAATTATCGCTTTGAATTTGACTCCCTAAACTTTCGATCCAGCTTCTATCAAAATCATCTTCAGAATCATCTTATCCTTCTAGTGTGCGAGCCCAATCAACGATTGAGGATACAATTATGATGCTCAATCTTGGATAGGATAAAAATAAGTTTTAATGATAATCGGTGCAGGATTCTGTTCGGTGACTGTATTAAATAACGAAACGGATGCATCTATTTGGGCAAAATGGATCAGACTAGGACAGATTTTGCAACTAAATGAACATCCCACGGTTTGCTGGCAAACGCAACCGCTCGTTAATTTCTTTCTCTCTAGAACAATTTGATTTTGGCTTCTAGTTTTCCTTAAACTTTTCAATGCTATTGAGCCTAAAAGGGAGAAACATTGTTGAATGTCAGATTTGGTTTGGGTTGTTTTGACCGAGTTTTCAGTCTGCGTGGGGATAGAATTACGTCACGCACGCTGTGGAAAAATTGTTCAGGTGAGTGTTCACAATAGTTAATCGATGCGATTTATTCAGCTTCCTTATTGACGAAGGCACTTTTCGAATCAACGGTTTCACAGAGCGTTTGAAGAAATAGTTTCAAAATAAAATGTTGAACCCTGGTCCGAATGAGTCATTAACTTCGATATATTATTCGTTCGAAGGTGAATTGGTGAGTGGTCCCTTCGTCAAATGGATAGACATCCATGGTTGTGCCATTTGAATGAAATCGATTGCGGTTAAAATGCAGATGTGTTTAATAAACTTTGGGTCAAAGTCCATGGATATCTGAGCTCAACCGCCATTGCGCACAAAATTCGAATATAAAAGAAGGAACACCTGTTTTCTCGACGGTAGGCTGGAATGAAACCAAAATGACGCTCAAATGTCGTGTGTTCACAGAATAGCATCTACTTCAAATCAGCCAGAAGATGACCTGTGGTGACCATTTTGTTTCTCATTATTCGTAAAACAGCGCTTATATTTCAAAGAACGAACAAATAAGCTATTGATGTGAGATATCTTCGAAGAGCACGAAAAGCATCACACCCTAGTACTCAGTGTTTACCGATCAACAATTGACAGTAGGAATCGCATGTAAAGTAGTGCATCGTATAACTATATAACCCTTCAAAAATTGTCCCTGCATACTCTATTCATGCATGCGTAAGGAAGCGTAATTTTATACCTGAGCCATTTTCATAAAAGTATATAGACTTGCGTTCGCAACTTTTTATTACACACTATCGTGTGATGAACAACAGACGGGGTGGAACCCCATACTCACGAGGACCTGCTGTTCAGTGATGGAAACCTGTAACCTAAGCCCCGGTACTTGGAGAGGTAAACCACAAAAGGCCCTGATAGGTTAGGCGTGGTATTGAACCGGACGACAGCAGAGCTGCCTACCACCAAAGTTGGGTGGCGGTGGCGGTGGCGGGGCTCGAACCTCGGACCATGAGGTCTGAAGCACGCCGGTGACAGCGACTAAACCACTGCGCCACCACCACCCAGGAGACAAATAAATAACTACTACAATCACTAACCTCAGAGGATTTCGCCAAAATATACCATACAGAGATTAAACGTCTACCCACTCACCCAACCTGTCCCGAATAACCCACAAATAGAACATCAAGCATATCTTAGATAACCCGGTTACGGTCTAAATAAGAAGAATTGTGAAGCAATCAAGAAAAATGATTCTAACTTACGTGATCCTTTTTCAGTGACAAACACGAAGAGTAAAAGCGATGTTATTTTGAAGAGAGCAACACGGTAGCAACATATGGAGGCAGAACGGCAAACAGATTTGTTTTCTGGGCTTTATCAGCTAGTCAGATATAACAAAAAGATACAGATCAATTACAAAACAAATCATTAGAATGGGAGGATAATTGAACTTCTAGTTAAGACTAGTAATGGAAAACTGAGTAATTACTTTTACAATTCTAAGTATGCATAGTTTGACGTGGTATTGTGGAATTCCACTCCTTTCCATCGTAGGTATGTGCAGCTCTCCTTAAAAAACGGAACTCAAATGGCTCGTCTTCTGGAACCGGTGAGAGTATTATCAAATTGCCATAGCCTTGGGCATATAACTGGTTTCATTAGTCTAATTGACGTCTTTAATGGTTTAAATATCAAAGATCACCATATGTTTTCTCCAGATGTCACATCTCAATCCGTGCACTTATATCGAAATCAGCGGGACTAACGTAAGCCTATCAACAAATGATCTACAACAATCGTTACTCTTCGCCACTCACCATTTTCAAATATCGCTAAATGAGAAATTCTGTCTCCAGAAGGACGATGTAGCAATGGGTCCCCGCTAGGGCCGTTGTTTCCTTGTTTGCTTTGATGTTTAAAATATAAAACGTTCCGCTTAAAGTGCATATAGAACAATGCGTATTGTGATAATGTTAGGTAGCTGACATTTTGTGCTTGATGGATTCCATAACAGACTGCCAACATATAGAAGATCAATTCACTACTGCGCATCAGAATTTGAAATTCACGATTGAAAATAAAGCTACCACTCAGCTAGTTTAATAAGGTATTTGCATTACCCATTCTGGTGATGGGTCCATTCGGCAGACAGTTACCAGGAGGGCGACATGTAATGGACAGTACCATTATTTCCGTAGCATTGTACCACTCAGTATGACAAAGAATCTCATACTCTGTTTGGCCAATTGAGCTAGAAGAATTTGCACGAAGGACATGCTGGTTGAAGAACTCCAAAAATATGAACCAGTTTCATCTAGAATGAATACCCGGAGCAGGTAGTGGATCCTGTAGTGCCAACACGATGAGTTTCTTAAAAGAGTCATTATTGAGGAAAAATATGCGTATATTTATTTATCATTTAAAGGCATCACTTTGGCAGAGATCGGGTATAGAGGGCTATCAAATGCCATCAACAAAACGTTCTCTGCAGCGATTCACTACCTCCAATTCACTTCTAGTCCGGTGGTGTATTTACGAATGAAAAATAGAANATACCCGATTCTGTCTCGTTTTTATGCATTTACTCTTTCACTGGCTCCTGTGAAGCAAAGAACAGTCAATTTTCTGCTATGTCCCACCCGTAAAAACTTACGTTTTCCCATATCTCCCCACCTTTTGGAAAACCCAACCCAATCCTATGCTCGATAATGTAGTTTCAGACCACGCAAGGACGCCCCCCTCAATAGGTCGCATTTCCTGATACCTAATCCCTTGATCGTTGACCGATGTTTGGGGCGGCCATTTAACAGTCATTCTGCAATTTCGCACTTATCCGGTGGAGCTTAACCTAGTGTGACGCAAACATGACTCTGCTCACTGATTGGATAATCTTTGTGAGGAAGACAAAACGATACCAACAATGGTGAAGTGTCAATGGATCTCCAAATGTGCAAGCACCTATCGACCATAACGTGTTGGAAATGCTTAACCGGTAAAGTGAATTTCAGAACTCCGCAGCCGAATTACTTGGTATTTCAAGAAAAACTGTTTACAATGTTATATCCCGTCGAACCACCATCGGATAATTTATGAACGCTGGAGCATCTCAGGAAAGATGCCACTCGGAAACCAACGAGAAGTTCATGACGATGAATGGTGCAACCTTGACTTGGTTTACTGTAATGAGTGAAAAGCACGATGGAGAGTATCACTTGTAAGAAGACAATTCAGTTAGCATAACGAATGCATCATTGTGTCTTCAGGGGGTCCAAAATTTGTATCGCTCTTGATCAGACAGATTTGGTGTTCAATCTTTCAAATTAAAAGACAAACAACTACTCATGTGCCTCACTGTAGGGGTTTGTGGGGAAAGTTTAGTGGTACCACGTGATGCAGTAAATGGGTTTCGAGCGGGTTTGACGCAGTTGATTCATTGATACGCTGACTGTTATTTTTTTCAATATAGATGAAGCAGCTTTGCGTTACCAGCAGCTCTCAGAATTAACACTAGATCAGTCAAGTCAAGTATTTGCTTTATGCACCCCATAAGGTGGATATTCAGCAGTCACAAAGTCAACCAACAATTGTCGAACAAAATTATAACAGACTTATCGTAAGCAATGAAAAAGAAAGTAATTTACAAAATGACTGAGTTAAGTTCCATAGCGATGCGTTCTGGACTGACAAGAGAATGGGCTAGGTAGGGCACCACAGAAGACCGATAGGCGGTCGTACGAGCAAATATAGGATTATAGCGCGGACCGGAGGACACAAACTTAATATGATCTTGATGTAACGAATGTAAATGGTGGTCTATGAATTTTGTTGATAGCGAGAGGCATGCCTTTGTATGTTGGGAAATGATGAAGTGACGGATAGTTTCACGGGAAATCCCGCTACTTCTTGCAAAATGTGTTAATGATCTAGAAAGCAATTTGAAGTACTTGTTGACCATCTTTGGAACGATTACTGTGGACCTGTACAACCATACGGGTAAAACACAGGCACAAAGAAAACGTTTAATCAAGAAGCGGGGGACGGATAGTGTTTTCAGGCATAAGACATAAATTGATAGTTTTCTGACCCTTCGAAATACAGAAACAACTCGGTCAGACCAGCATACGTTTCGGTTAATTAACACACCAAGATACTTGGCATTTGGGGGTTAGACAATAGTATAATTGTAAGTTTAACTTGGGACAAAATTCCAGGTGTTTGACACAACGATTCCCTCTGTGAAGTGAGAACAGCATGTGTACACATTTAGAGGGAATGAGAGTTAGGTGATGCTCAGCGGACCACTGAGCAAGGTTAGTAAGGTCAGGTTGGACAGTGGGGGTGACAGATGCATCAAGGTGGGTGATTCCGACCACAACGTCGTCCGTATATTTAATGAGCAGGGAATTTTGTAAAGTAGGCATGGATGAACTATAAGTGGAAAAGAAAAAGGGGGGGTAGAATGACTCCCGGTAATACGCCCTAATGTAAAAATTAAGGAAGAGGAGGAGCGGCCAAGGTAACGTGTGGACTGTAATCGATTTATAATTAGTAGGTAATTCACTAAAGGTTTGTGATATTCCGTTTGAGGTCAACGTATTTAACAGCATAGACCTGTCAACACAACTGAAAGCGAAACAGTAATCCAAGAAGAAAATTCTGACAGCTTTCAATCAAGTGCTGAGAGAATCTAGTGAACCAGAGAAGCTAGGACTTCTAGAGTGGCGCGAGAGCGACGGTACGCAAATTGCTTTGGGTCCAGCACATGCATCTGAGATGACATTCTTTGAAGCAGTAACTACTCGACGTGCATGCAATGGAACGGAATTTTCAGGTGCCTCTTTTAGGCGCTGGAGTGATTGAGGCAGCTTTCCAACAATCCGGTATAATTCCCTTTTCCAAGCACCGGTTGACCGGAGCTGTGAGCACTGGCGAAAGTGTGTGAGCGCACTCCTTAAGGATGGTGGCCTCTAACCTATCAGGACCGGGTGATTTATTGGGTTTGAGTGTCAGCAACACTTTCAGAGCATCCTGTTGTCAAATAGTAGAGGGTTCTTGATTAATGGGGTCGATATATGCCCTGGTGCCAAAAGAAAGCCGTTTGTAGAGTCAGGCAATCCAAAGAAAGGGTCAGGTTACTTTTGTGTNGACTGGAGAAAAGTTATCGCCGTTGGTTATTGGAAAATTTCAAAATCCACTGCGGCTCCGAGGTATAGATAGAAAAAGCCATCCCCACAATCATAATTCATCAAAGAGCTCATTGATGACTTTTGCGTCATTTCACAGTTGGCTGTCCGATGTCAATAGCAAGTTGGTTCTTCAAAGACGCTCTATTTTGCTACTTATAGATAACGCCTCTTGGCATACCAAAGCTGCAGTATTCTCCAATGTCACATTAGTACGACTGCCTCCAAGATTTTGTTAAATAATATAATCAGTGAATAAAGCTGTGATTTTGTCTTTCAGATGCTCGTTTCGGAAACATTTACTTGAATATGTTTTGTCTTTGATCGAAAATGAGCGTGAAATCCGAAGTTGACATTCTCATGGGCATGCATCTGCTCAAGAAAGCTTCGTTGTCTGTTCATCTGCACGTAGTAACCCAAGTTTTCACAAAATCCGGGTTAAAACCAACATTTAACCAATCCGTGATACAGCCACCAGAGAATAGCTGCGATCTGATTCAAGAATTCACTCACTATATGTAGATTGCTAAGCATATTTTTGAAAAGTAAATCACATTTTCAGAATATGATGATGGAGAAGTCAGTTAAAATTTTCCCATCAAGTATCTTCTTTAGTCAATAGATTAATAAACAGTACGTTATTATAAATATTCGGTATATATAACAGGATTAGCGTACTTTTCATCGATCAGGTTGATTTTGTCACAAAACTCAACCGATTTCTCATGCTAATTAATGGCATCCAATACTGACTAACATGTTATGGATTTACCCACTTTTCGAAATCCCGAGAGACTTGGCATAGTAGGAGATTAAATGTATGTCCGAGCTCTTTCGTGAGCATTATCCTGCATGGTTGAGAACTAATGTAATTAAATGATTCACAAGTTTGTTCTTGTCGCACTTTGCCGACACTAATCGCATCGTAAACGTGACCGAAGCGTTCCGACTCTTGTATAGGGTAAAAACGGAACGGTCTAGGTACGTGCCACTTCGCATTCTAGCCACAGCGGAGGCCGTTTGCATCCGTCTTCACACCCTCCTCTATGTGTCCAAAAACATATTGTGTAAGCATTCAGGCTCTCATGGTCAGATGGCCGACAACTGAACCGTTTGAATACATCCAAGCAAATGATAAGCTGAGACCAGTTATGATAGAAACTGTGAAGTATTTGGGTTAGTGTTGAATTACTACGGCAGTTTGAGAGCTCTAAGTTGTTTTTCAAGAGAGCCTGGTGCCTCTGAACAATTGAGTGAGCTAATCCAAGCTTGCTACTCTAAAGTGACTGAGCCATTCGCCCAAGGTGATGAGCATCGACCGTGTAGCTCAGAGGTAAGGGTTTGAAGTCCCAACCCGAAAGTTCGCGGTTTGAGTCCTGACAGGGACACAAGAAGTACGCACTACTGACGAGTCCCAAACATGGCCAAATAGCTGTGCCGTGCTTTTGGTCGATTATCCCAAACATTGCCATCACATGTAAATGCATGAACTTGTGGGGGAATAAATAATCTCCCAAGGAGTGAAACCCTCACCCAAGAACATCAAGAGTCCTTGGTGCATTTTGACAACCGAATGGGTTGATCCAAGCTTCACACTCTAAAAATATTTGGGTAAGTGTCGAATGACGATGGCAATTTGAGAGCTCTATGAAGGTGTTTTTCAGCTCACAAACAGAGGTTATTCAGCTGAATGTTGATCACCTCCACAATTAATAATACATGACCCCGACTCCGTTTAATTGCAAACCGGCAGTGGTCGAGATATATCGGAATGATTTAAACAGATTGACCGAGTGATTTCTCTCAGGCTTTGTACGTAGAAACTCCCTTTCCAAGCAGTTCATTTCCAAAATAATCGGATTACGTAACAAGATCACGAAAAGCAATGCATGTGAATTACGCCAACCACGACCAGTCGTGACGAGCTTCGAAACGAGTCCCGTAAATTGTAAATAAACAACCAAATGCGTATTGACTTCATCACATTCACAATAAAAAGCAACATATGGCGCATTGATTTTTCGATACAATCCTAACATCATTCGTTCAGGATATATTAGCCAGCAGCTAATGTTCGAACCAGGTGATTTGCGGTCGTGACAGACATGTATTGAAGTCCCGTGTAATAGCAAATGTACCGGCAAGCGCTAAAGAAAATTTGCGCTGCCCTAAAGCACAGAGATGAAAAGGATCAGCAATAACGTGCATACGTATCGAAGGCGAAAGATAAAATTCTTCTTGTCGAAGGGTGCAGTATAAAGGAATCACATGAAATTTATGTCACAATGCGTTCGTAGTGAGATGAAAAATGTGAACATTTAGTTAGGCTGTCGGTAAAAGTGAGGTCTGGCAAGTGTGTGATATAACCGGAATATAACCGCAAAACTGATCACACCAAATTAGATATTTATAAGGATTCAGTCGTGAACCTTTTTCAGTAGAATGTATGCTTACTAAACATATAACCAGCTGCAGACAGTCACATCGTCTTTCCTCATCCGGGTGGATGAACTCGCATTACTAAGGAAAACAAACAAGATCCAAACACGTATCTAGTGTTCTCTGGCTTTTCAGTTTTCACCTTATTTACTTCTTACACGACGAAATTCACCACATGCAGAAGTGTCAGTGCAGTCAACTTCAGTACACTTCGTTTTGTCCCTCTGGTCATTGAATATGCTATCATTGAGAATCCCAAGTGAAAAGCCATGAATGACAACCAACGAAACTCAACGTCAAAACAGCCTGACATAGTTCAGCCACATCAGTGTCCGAAAACGTCGATTGCCTTGAACTATATCATGCGATATCTGTTGTAAGTAGACCAATTAACACAGTACAACCAGGTTACTGACTTTCATCTTTTCCTATAACTGTTGGTTATCATTTTCCACTAACGCTAATTAGGAAAACAAATCGAGTATTTGTGTATTGCTCGATGAACTTTAGCAGAGGAAGACTCCGTATTTCATCATAAATCAAAGCAAAAAAACAAAGAAATTATCAGCATGGCTTGAGAAGGAATTATTACCGAATGCTCATGCATCAAAATCACAAAATGATTTTCATAATTCGTTATCCCCAAAACGCAGGTGGTCACATTTATTGACGCTATAACTGCTGGACTCAGGATACGGGGTCGCACTTCCAGAAGCCGTCATTCACATCGGATGGTATGATCAATAAGAATGACGCACGCACTAGTGGAACGGTTTGCACATCCGTTGTTCCCAAACCATCGTATCACTGGATGAAGACATTATTTGAAAGAAAACGATTCACCCTCACTTGCTTTCATAATGATTGGTAGTAGGGCCGTGGATCTCTAACCGTCAGTACCACCAGATGTGGAGAGAAATATGTTTTTGCGCGATTCCACCAGTACTCCATTTTCGAGACTTTTTATTTGCTGATGTTACACAGTTCATTAAAATAAGTCAATTTTGACTGATGCTATGCTGGTTTTACGTCATTCCAGGCTAGGCGCTGTGTTTGCTATATTCTATTTTAAGACAATCGGTCATTTAAAAGGTGGTTGAACAAAACCGAAAGGTGATCTTTTTCCTCGCTGGAACATTTATGTCTTTTTGGGCAGATAAAGTTTTCTGACTCCCGTAGCAACTCCAACATTGTGTCTTCAAAGTTCCTAGTGGGAGGCTATCACCCATCGTGGAAAATATGTGGCAAACTGATATACACTTATACGTCCCGGCTTTAATTTATTTTGTAAAATGTCCGCAAATCATGTATTTATCGATCAGAATTCTTAAACAGGAATTGATTGTTGGCGAGAAAAAAAGGTGTATAAAAGGAAGTCAATTCCAAATAATTTTCGCTACCTGAATGACGAAATACAGTAAACCCAAGGATATCGCACACTGTTAATCTTTGGATTAAGTGTTCCGATACATTTCTGGATAGTTCTATCGTTTTCACAACAGGGCTTATAAGAAATGGATGCCTCCTGTCAAAAATGAACTTTATAACTTTTTTGGGAGCATTTTTGTATAAAGTACATGTTGATTGGTCTTGGATGATTTGCTAAAAGAGAAGCTAATGACACAAATTACTAGTTCAATAGACTATCTAGGAAAAAAGCCAAGGTTGCGCTCACTGATCGAGGTTGAGAACAGGTATTACCCAGTGATAAGAGCGGATCACATATCACCTACAGTGAAAATACAAGCAAAATATCAGTTTTAATCTGCGCGGTGTAAATGTTTGCATATCAAGTGGCCGTGTCTGTTTTAACCTTTGATGTTTTTATGAAATTAAATAGAACGGTTCTACATGTATTTTCACTAGATGTGACATGGCAGCGCAAACCATTGTCTGCTAGTCAATTTGAATGCACTTCGCAGTACTTCGTCCTATATTCAGTCCTCTGTAATAGTAATAGTGGTGATTTCTAATGTGTTAAATAGTGTGGTTGTTTGTCCCTCGTACCAAGCATTAGGTGAGGTCAGTGTGTGGAAGCTCTCCCAAGGTAGGGGCATCGATCCAATGAGTTTTATGGATTTTTTACAAAACACGAATCCGGTCATAAGAGAGGTCATTACGTTCGTGGTGTACACCAATAGAAGACCACTCATATATGCGATATATATATATGCGATAAACAATTAATGCGTAGGCAGTTTTCCTTTTCATTTGTTTCTCTAACGTTTTATTCGAACTGGTTATAAATTATTTCAGCCGGGGAATGCATCATTGCTGGTATGTCAAACTAAATTTAGCATTTAGTCAACCAAATACTGACCACGAGTCTCCTGTCAGTCTTGAGAAGCTTTGTTTTATCCATCAGCATTCTGGTATTGTCCTCCGGTTGAGCACAGCCGAAACACACAAAAACAGCATTCATGTACGAACTACAATTTTGGTGGCATTTAATGTACGTACACAGAAAGGGGTCAAAGTAATGAGCGTCCAACTGTTGAAACACGGATTTATTTCTGCTCTGCACAAGGATGACGACAATAAAGATCATAAAACTAACAAACAGAACAGTGTGTCATAGCTGGAGGCCGATAGAGATACCACACGTTTAAATTCCTTTTTCAAATTCTGGCTGACGCTCTAAGAATACCATTTACGGCTTCGAAATATACATATGTGAGCATCCACACAAGGCAAAAGCCAACACTGGATATCACTAATAAGCCAAATCGTAGTCTAGTATAGACCTCGCAAAATCAAAAAGATCAACGATAAAAGATAGTCAATAAATTTATTCGTGAATCTGACATCCATGTATTCGTTCCTGTATCCAATCACTTCCACGGAACTGCATCAAAACCTTTACTACATCTGCTCACCTCACAAACGTATCCACGTGGTAAATAGTCTTCCCTAGGATATAATTGCTTCAATTTTTCGGTTCATTTATCTTGTTCTCATCCGAAATAAAGTTATTCCAAGCGAGATTATGCATCAAGAAATCCCCTCCCACCCAGTCGTATTCATGTGAGTCAATAAGTCTATCACAACTTCACGCCATTACAGTGGGCCGGTGGATCTTTTATCTCCCAAACACACCTGCCCCATCATGCATCACTAAATCGCGCCTTTGTCTTTACATCTTTTCTCTAGTGATGGATTTATTTGCAGGCCTATCTCGCCAAATAATTGCTGGTTCACGAAACTTCGCCTGTTACCACAGTGGGTTTATTCCGGAGACCTATATCTTCAAGTGGTCTGCCTAATTTTTTCAGCTTCACCAAATGCCTTGGCAACCAATCGACAATTCATGAGAAGTGAGACAGCGTCTTGGGGCAGACAACATACCAGTATAAATAATAATTCTGTCACGTGCAATTCATTTAAGGGGTACAAACACGATATATTCACCCAACATTAGTGGGACGTATCGGTAAAATGTTCAACAAAATTTATATCATCTGGAGAAAATCGATATTTTTACAATGTGCTTAGATTGAAATATCTAACGAATATCTAACAGTAATACTGCACTAATCTTTGCGCGTATGAACTAAATTTCAAACTCGTTTATAGTTTAACTTACCTTCTCTTGATACCTTGGAACAAATAATAGATTTAAACTGTAAACATATAGATGATTAATTTGGTCGACGTTAAAATAGGTTCAGTGGAGGTTCTACTTACATCATGCAGTTTTGAATTCTCCAAAATGGTTGTAAAAAACATTCGTTTCAATAGATGAATCAATTCTTTGTTATACAATGTTTGCCGAAAGTTTCTAGTGGTATGCACACCGTGTAACAGGCAGTAAACGCCAGCCCATCACTGTGGTTAAAACTCAATCTGATTGTGGATGGATAAAATGCAGATTGCTAATTGATTTCCTTGAATAAACCCTTGCTGAGAATAACCACCGATAACTTGGTGAACGCCAAGAATATTTTACCGCTTGGGAATTCTGTTGTTCTCTCCGTTTCGTTGGTAACCCTTCGCCAAAATTTTCCAAAACACGAGAACAATTCAAGTGGTTCAGCCTTAACGTGTTTGACGGAACACTTTTAGAGGCATTAAAAATCCGAACTATTTAGATTTTAGTCGTGTTTCAGGTCGCTACAATTTATTCCATAAAATGCGCACTTAGGATTGATTGAACTGTTCACACAAATCAATAGCTCATTCAATATGCTGTCCAATTTGAACAGCTAGTTCCCATTTCACGGGTGTTTATCACATAACGTAACATTGTACAAGCGAAGTGTACAGGATATTTGAATCCATTCTGATATCTCATTTTTTAAACATGTGTAATACTTTAGTACACCTTTCTGTAACATGAGGAATAGCGAGATACCGGCCAACTGGATAATCTGATGGCAATCGAAGTACCTTGAACATTTCTTCATGAGATTAGAACATGTAACAGGTGAACAATAAAGTAAAACAAGAATAACACTCTGGTATGTGAATTTGAAAGAACAGCCTGTCCAATTAATTCAAAACTGTCGCCGTTTGTGGATATCGAAAGAAAATCTGTCAAGCTCAGTAAAGCGTTGTTCAATGCGAGGTTGCAAAAAATACTAGCAGTGGTAACCCGAGCTCCATTTCACTGAAACAGCTTACCCGGGATACCGGTTCAGAGCTAATCAAAGCCAGATCAGATGGTAAAGAAAAACGAGATAACGTGAAGAGATATGCTAAATATTCCGAGGGAACAGGAATGAAACCACAAGTAGATGAAAACTGTTGAACGTTATCCAAGTGGTCCGAAAATTGTTGAAATCAGATGGAACGTGAAAGGTCCGTCATAAATCCACACTGTTAACGTATATCGGGAGATAAATTGCGACATCAGCAGACGAACTGCTAGCATCGATGGAGAAATGTACAGGGAAACGCCTGTTCCTTGAAATACCCTGGATTAATACCTTGGATTAATTTCGTCCTTATAGGGTGCATTAAGTTCTCCCGGAGAGGTAGTCAGTAAGCTAGGATAAAAGGGATAAACAAAGTGACCCAGTGTACGCAGGAGGGGTCGAGGCTTAAATTAAAATGCGCATGAGTAGTTCACAAAATGCACCACATACAAATATCTCGGTAACTCAACGACTTGATTACTTTGTGCACAAGTGAGAAAGCTGCATCGAGCGTAGACCGGTTTGGTATGACGATAAACGGAATAGGATCACAAAGGACACCAAGAGAGGACTGGAGTCATGTAAAAACAAGAAATCGTGATAATTTCAAAAGAAAAGACAATATTGCAATACTGCATGATTTATGTCCAGGACCATTTCGCTGCATCTCAACATCGTGCATACTGCAGAAAATACAATGTTTATATAGGGCTTTAGAATAGCAACAACGTAATGTAAAAGCAATGGCTGAGGACGGGGTCTTGTATTTCCGATCGTCATTTCTATGCAGCGGAGTTGACCTCGATTTGGTCAGCTGATTTTAGACCCAATTTGGAATATATTCCACCACCCGTTTGCGTAATATTCACTCTGTTCTGCCCACGTACGTCGATCCGCAACCACATTGGAATTGGTAGATCAGATTAGAGTTGTTGTACAGAG
>UZAN01040447.1:61168-73205 GCA_900618425.1 Echinostoma caproni | reverse complement strand
ATGATGTTTACGGATCAATCCCGTGTCCACTGTTAAATAGATGTTGCAAGATTGAGCTGATCAAGCATCTCAGTCATTCTCATTGAAATATCATGGAAATGTTTGTGATTAACGGACAAAGAGCGCATTGGACCGCAGCTGTTTGGTCCTGTTTGGTACCCGTCAGCACGGACACGATCGTCAGTAATGTTAAAGTTTGATAACTGTGCCATCAAGAGAGGATGTCCGAATAGTAGCGGTTAGCAGAATGATATCATTCTATGGTTCTGCATGTTTGTAAATTGCCCATATGATTATTATTCAAACTTTAGAGTCAATGAACTGTCCACCTATAAGCCGAATTGGCTGCTAATTCTTTGAAGTTGATGTGCTGGATTTGAGTACCGATACTGTTTGAGTTCAATGTTTTCCAACAATTTGACTGCTATAGAAAACCGAATGTATCATACACGATACACCGCAAGAACAGATTCGTGCCGTAAGATTCCAGTTGGCGACAACTACCCGAGTTAACATGTGGCCAAAAAGGTACCGTGTGACCAACATTGGTTTTGACCCGACGGATAGTGGTCTCTGAGAGAACTCACCTACACGCTCACGTGCTTTGACCCCATTTGACTGTGACCTTGATTCAAACAGGCGAGGGACCAAGTAAATTCACTCAATGTACGGTGTGCATATCATGGACTGTCTTTTACTGCAAAAAAGATGATATATACATGTATCTGTTGCATGAGATTGATGGTGGATCTAATGCTTCCATCCAACTGGTAAACCTCGAGTTTCGTGCTCAGTTGCGTGAGGTATGATGCTCTCATCAAACTTGCAAGAATTGATTGTCTTTCATCGTGTATAGGTAAAATATTCAAAAATGGTCTGTTGAGCTATCCGGTGATCACGTGAGTAGAATGCCTGTATTCTACCTGAGAGGCCCACGAGTGTCAGCCTCGGTTCGGACGACGGATTCGAGCACTACTGATGAAACCCAATCTGATTAGAAAAATATTGTACACCACACTTTATTTCAACAATTTACTGTTTATTTGTTTCCAACATGAGATAGATCATACGAGATGAATTTAAGGCTCCTTGAAGGAAGCGCTGTTTGTCTGAAATCAACCAAAGACAAAAAAAAAACAAATTGCTTTTGACAGGTTTGGCCCATTTTTCTTTGAGTACTTTTGAGAAAAAATCACGGAACTAGGATGAAAACAGTATTCGTAAAGGAGTTAAAACACGCAGTGTTTGAGAAATTTATCTACTGTGACCGTACTTCATAAATGATGTTTGTTCTACGAATCGACCGGACAGTATTTTATGCACTGTAAAGGTACTCTGGTTAGCCTAAACAACATTTTCCGTACCGATTTCATGCTAGTTTGTAAAACACTGAGGTTGTTGGACTAGGAACGAATTACGGATCACGAATTGTGGTCGCAACTGAAGCACAACAAGCATGGCAATCACAAGGCTGAGATCTCCAGGTAAAAGGTCATAGAAGCAGCTATTAGTTAGTATATTGAGGAAAATCAATGCGAATAAAAATACATTTACAAATAAACATCATTGGTCATACAGGTCTGTGCCAATGATTTGCTGGTATTCGTGAGCTTCTTTTTGAATAGCACAGCTTCTGATTGGTCGGCACAATTGAGCTTGTGGTTCGGCGTTTTCCAACAACTGTAAAGTTTCATCCCGTGGCTGGCGTTATCCTATAGGCTATGCTCACTACAGATACCATCAGCACACACGCAACCTAGGCTCTTGCCCAAGTCGAACTTTATTCCTGATGGTGCTCATGTACTTGTAAGTACCAGTTAAACCGGAGCGAATGACTTTGAGCAGTATGTGCACGTCGGTGGAACTTAGAGGCAAGTGATCCCATCAACGGACCATTCAAATGGCTGTTGATAGTCGCTTGAAGTTTCACATTAAATGCGTTGAATAGCAACACGAGTAAGAGCAGCCGCGTTAGCTTCTCAAAAGATAAGGACTTCAACTAGAAGCCAACAGTGTGGTTCATTGTGTTTCACCCATTTATACAAAAATTATAGTCATCTGAGTGGTTGGGGATGAAAACAGATCCTTGGAAAGTGGAAGGCAGGTAATTTGTTCGGTTGAGTTTTACGCAATATGCTCGAGTGTACCGATATGCAATCTGGGATTAATCCCTCACAGAACACAGCAGTATTTGTATGTGGTTGTTCTCTGTGATATTCCATCGTCTCTTGACAAAATCCGTCGGTGGAATTTGCAAAAAACGTTCATTTCTGTACATCCGTATGTCCGGATTCATTTTGTTTTCTGACAGGTTTTCCGTATCGGCGCCGTGACTGGGTCATGTGGGGACATTTTATTCAGAAACAATAGTTGTGGTTTTGCATTGTAATTTGTTGCGTTGATCTTGTGATTGTTCCGCCCCAGTTCTGAAATTCACGTTTAAGTTCACAGATCAATTCGCCCCAGGTGATTTGATACACAAACCTGACTATCCAAATCTGACGACAATAGCAAATCACAAATAGGATTCAGTAAATCATTTGGTACGTTTTCAAATTCACATACGTGCACAGACACACACACAAACACAAAACATGCGGTGTTCAATAAAGAACAAACAATTTTCATTTTCCCAATCGCAAATTGAACATTATCTCGCCACGGGGAAAGGGAAATGGCACGTACAATAACCGAATTGCCTTTCGGCGGTGTCCTCGTCGGTGAACTAGCTTTCTCGCCAGATTTACTCTTGAATCAACCCCGTTGAATTGCATCCACACAGATGCATCCAGAGACAGTCCGCACAACCCATCAGATGTTACAGAAATTGTCTGAAACATTTACCGAGCGGAATACTAAATTGTTGCCTTTCTTGGTTTGTATAAATGTTCGACACCGCTAGTGGTTTCCTCGAGTCACTATGGGAAACATTGATTGTTTATTTCTCGAATTAATTTTTATTGAATCATATTTGTGATTAACAGAGAATGCGTTTGCTGGGTGCGTAAACTCATTGAATTTCTTTCTTACCTGTGTTGAATGACTATAAATTAAACGGTCCCACGGAGCTCATAATGAGCACACAAATTGGCAAACAAGCTCATTTTCAGTGTGTCCTAATCATGCCGTTACAACACAATGAATATGACTATAGTACCGGAGAAGGATTTACAAGGAAAAAAAGGGAACGTAATTAAAGTATTGAATAGTTTGTTTCATAAAATTGGTCCCCAGTTTGCTCCGATGTTTCATGACAGGTCACCTGTCGGCAATCCGGCCATGGGAGCATGAGTGCTTGCCCAAATTATTTTTGGGGGTAGTACGACGGCTGATAACTGCCTCCGCTGTGGCTGGAATGCAAAACTGCACGTATCTATAGATTGTCCCGTTTTAACTCCATACAGGGGTCGTTTACAATGTGATTAGTGTCGACAAGGTGCGACACGACCGCACTTGTGATTGAATTAATTGCTCCACTCCGTAATCACTCAGAATGATGCTGACGGATTCACTCGGACAGGCGCCTGTTCGAGCCGCAAAAATATACTTTGCGCCACAGGAACACTTGAAAGGGTAAGTACAGAAAGAGACAGCAGAAGCGGGCACTCTAAACCTCAACGGTAGATATACCAACGGGTTAAATGTGAATCGAGTTTGAAGCTTAGCCTCGTAGAACGTTTTGTTGATGACATTTGATAACCTTCTATGCACAACCTCTACCTTTTGCCTTTAAACGGTCAAGAAATGTACACAGACTTGTTCTCAGCAATTACTTCTTGGTAATCGCCTCTTGTCGTTTCATCACCGATTCCACCAAGCACTCCGGCTATCCATTCTAGATAAGGATATTCCGCACATTTTAGAGTTCATCAACCAGCATTTCTTTCTTGGAAATTCTTCTAGCTCTATTGGCCAAACATAGTATGGGATTCTTCCTCGTACTGAGTGATACAGAGCTACGGAAATGGATATACTGTCCATCCCACGTCGCCTCTCTGTGTGCTGACCGCCAACGAGTTAGGCAAACATCAAAATAGTCTAGTTGATTGTTTGCTTCATTTGCGATCGTGAATTTCAAATTCCGATGTGCCGCACTGAAATGATCTAGTATATGTTGGTACTCAGTTGTGAAATCGACCACGCACAAAATATGGGTAGAGCTTGTTTGCCAATTTGTGTTCTCATTAGGACCAGGAATTAACAATCTGTTGACCGAATGATCAGATGTGATAGATCACCAGTTGCCTATTCATAAAAGAACACTTTCTGTCTAGCTTTGTTAAAGCAATTAAGGAGATATATAACTTTATCCTCAAAAATAGTAAAATACCTTGGCGTCACCCTATCACACAATTTATCATGATCACTGCACGTTCAAAACACATTCTGTAAACTTAGAAAACTTTCATATTTCTCACTCCGATTGAGATTACTTTCTGTTCCCCACAAGCTGATTGTTAGATTTGTGAATGAATGCGTGCTACCCCACTGGTTGTATTGTTCCCCAGTAATTTTCCCGGTATGTAAAAGAAAGACTTTTACTTACTGGCGAGATCTTTGAAACACATCTCTAAATGTAGTGGCATTGTCAGGGATAAACTCGCCGATTCTATCATTGACAGACACCTACAAGCATGCGAAAGTTTCACCGCCAAAGTACTCTCAGACATCACCCATTACACAATGAATTTTCAAAAGCTGTATCTACATCATCCACACGCTCAGGATTTAAACTTTTATTTACACGTACCTTTGCTTATCGTAATTCTGTTCTGCCAATTTCAGTTGCATTATGTAATGATTTTGTAAATTTGAATCCACAAATATGGTGTAATTGCTGAAAACACACCCATCCGGGTGCATAAAGCTACTACTGACTTGACTTGAATTTAAAACTGGACATATATAACACTGTTTCCCCTCGGAACACGCTCATGATTAGTGAGGGGACATCCCATCCCCGGAGAAAACGCAATTACCCTGTCCAAACCATCAAAATTTATTGTTTTTTGTTTTGATCAAATACCTTTCGTAAGCAGAAATGACCGTTGGGTTACACATCTCCGGTTTGACGGAAAATTCCATTTGGTTCTGTGCTCAAAGAATGCAATACGATTGATTATACCATTTTTGAAGTGTGTTGCCTAATGAGACGGTTGTGAAAATCAATCAAAATGCAAGGATTGAACCGTTCTTATTGAAATCAGTTGATGCTGTTCGATCCACAATAATTGTGAGCATATTCGGGTTTGCTGCATGTGGATAATGTCGTTTGTTATGTGTATTATTACATGTGTTTTTGGTAGACGACAATAAGCCAATGCAAAGAATTAACTCCCCGGGTAATACTGATTTTGGCCTCAGTTAATTTTTATTCATTTGTACATTCACCTTTTTGTGTCATGAGTTCCACCGAATTGTGATTAGACGGCCAATGAAAGGGATAGTATTCACCATTCATGAGACTTTTAGACATTCGAGTGTATTTTCACAACAATTAGGTTATTCCTTCCATTCGAGTGCATTCCGATTTGATCGGGGAAAACATATGATAACGTGCTTTCGAAAACAGTCGACCAGGATACAAACCATCTGAGAGTACAAAGCCTCCTAAGGCCTCAGAATGATCGGGGGTGGATGTGTCAAGGGTTGCAGCGGGTTACCCTGCCCTTGCAACTCGTGAAATGCTCCCATAAGATCAAGCATCTCAAATAGCCTCTGCTGAGGGAAACCTACTCACTGCCTTCTCCTGGCGGAGGTGTTACCTCACCAAAGTGAGAGAACGAATAGCCAACATCCAGGGATAATATCGGGTTGGTGGATCACTGGTAGTTCACCTAGGGGAGGCAGTCAAAAACCCTGATTCCAAACCAACCAAGAGGAGGCATATGAACCACATACCTTCCCGGTTGTGGCGATTGTGGTTACTGGATCGATTAGGCCTCGAGGTGTATTGGGCACCTTGGACGTTTGACCCCGTCCAAAGGGCGTATGATCCAATGAACTGGACACCGGCGATTTTTGCACACCACTGTGCTGTCTTGCTGGTCAGTCGTTGGCTAGCCAAATGCTTTGGTTACGGATTCGCCTGGGCAACCTGTCAGTATCCGGTCCACATGCCAATCATAAAAGTTATAAAGGTTATTGTAACATGATTTGTTTGGCACACATTTTGGATCCAGACGTGTGTGGAAAGATATAATATGAGAGTAGAAACCGATTCGTAAAAACAGGAGATGCCCAGAAATAGAGGACGTTAAAATAGAGAAGACGATTTAAAATAAAGATTTTGGTAAACAGAATATTTCACAATGTAATAATTGAACAGAACCGTGAACGAAAAACGTCCACCAGAAAGATGCCCGACCGCATTTCACAATGCACGAATTCATGATTAAAGTAAATAATCACTGAGCTATGCGCAGACAGGTCAGAAAACAAACGGTGCTCAAGAGGAATTAGTCTCATGTACTCCCATCGGTCACTTACGTGTAACATTGAGCAAGACATGCAAACAAAGTGAATTAAAAAAATTAATAGTTAGGTTTTTATCCTGTGTGTGTGTGTGCGTTGCACACGATTGGTTGCAGTCATGTAAGGTCAAGGGTAAAGATCAAACGCACACAAACAGACACACAACGCGGGTTCGTTCAGTGCGGAAGACATAATAAAAAAGACGAACAGGAAATGGCTATTCGGAGTCTTGTGTAGAGTTTCATAACCGGACAAGAAACCAGATTCAAGCATCCATTCATCGGGTGTCTAAAAAAGATATCCATATCTCCCTGACACACAGAGGAGAGTCAACAATGCACTCGTCGCATAGTGCATAAAGAACGCTTTACGGAGAACCTACTACACCACCGCATCATGTTTCCATTCGTTCCCACGGTGTCTCCACCTTCTCCCTGATCACCAATCAGAAGAGTCTACCGCCCATTGATTGCATTTACAACTTGTGTTACAGCTGAAATGATGCATACATGGGTAGATTCGGTCAACCAATCACTGCGATCCAGAATGGCTGAACACGTCCTTAAGTACTACTTTACTACGGCTGGCTCCCTGGAAAGGATAAGCCGGCGCCAGACATGATCATGATCATGAAGTTACTTGGGATTTTCGCATGAGAGACGTCCCCAGCTTCACTCGGCGCTTTTTATTTCTAGGGCGCACCCCTAGACTTGGCACAATCAACGGCGAACTACATAAGGCAGCAGGAAGTAATCCCTCGCGTCGGAAGTCGGTAGGGGGGAGAGGGTTAATGACTTTACTTTTAAAAAGGCCAGTCACATCGAAATTTGTCACGACACTATCATTGGACTTATGCGGTTTTTAAACAGGAGCCAGGTGGCCCACCTGAAATTAGCCACACCCTGATAGTGCTACCGCTGTTTGTTCGCGACTGCTTATTTGTTGCGGTGTGCCACAAATTATTCACAGCTAACCTTTTTATTACGCACATTCGTGTGATAAGCATCAGACGGGGAAAGCCCCATAGTCACGAGGATCTGCTGTTCAGTGACGGTAACCTAAGCCCTGGCGACTTGGAGTAGCGAACCACATAAGGCCCCGATAGATTAGGTGTCATATTGAACCGGACGACAGTACAGCTACCTGCCACCAAAGTGGTAGGAGTGGTGTTGACGGGGCTCAAACCTTGGACCATAGAGTCCAAGCACGCCGGTGATAGCGAATAAACCACTGCGTCAGCACCACCTGTGAAGTTATCCCCCTATTCACAACCCAGGGACGCGCCTGGTAGCATTCAGCTCAGCTTAACCCGTCGTCGTTCCTTAGGTTCACCTGCTTAAATCAGTGACTCACCTACACCACCGATTTTCCCTGCATCAAGTAGACCGACCTCGATGTCTCTTGGTTGAAAGCGGTCACGGTGTGAACGAAGTTCTCGATTTTGTTACGCCAACGGGGCAAGCATCAAGCTGGTGACAAACCCATGTACATCACACACACGCACGTGTACACAATGTTCGTTGGCTATGTGACTGCTGAATATCCACCTTTCAGGGGTGCATAAAGCAAATACTTGACTTGATTTGACTTGACAAATACACGCATGTACACATGCGACGAAACTTAATTCAATTCCCTCATCTATTTTGTTCAAAGTTTACACGTAAGCGACCAATGAGAAGGCACGAAACGAAATCCTGTCGCGCAGTGTCTATCTTCGGACTTTCCTAGACAAATTCATTACGGGATCTAAATGTTTCAATCCCTAAAATACCCTCTCAGTTCGACATTTCCAATGTGATGGGTACTGATAGCTCCACAGGCACTAGTAGTCGGCGGTTAGATGAATGCTGAAAATCAGGCTTTAAAGAAAAATTAAACTAATTATTGAACACTTCCATAGAGTGACTAAAATTTTGCTATCCTCAGATATGTTCCCTCTTAATGGTGGATCGGAGGAACAATATATACACATCGATCACGTATTTGCATTGTTTAAACTTCTAAAATGTTATTAAAATGCAGTCGGAAAACGTTCGCAGTTAGGTTACATATTATTCTGACAAACGGGTGCATTTTAATTAGGACGGCATGTTGTGTTACAAAAAGATATAGTGTTCATTAGAAACCAGTTGGTGAAAGGTTTTTACGTGCTAAATAATTATTCAATTCAGATAGATCAATACACATGGCTGATAATTACGGAGACTACGTTGTTTGATTGATATGTGAAATTTGGCGCATCACATTTTTACGATAAACTGTATTATTGATTCACCATGTTTTAGCATACCTTCACAATCAAAAGACGACAAAAAAACGAACAAAAAACATGGCTGTTTAAACGTCTATTACAGTTCAGATAAATTGATAGAGATTTTTGACGAGATCCACAACTGTCCGTGCAACAAATCGAACCTACCGGGTAGGAACGTGGTATAGGCCCATAATGTTTGCTCACAACTTTGTGAAATATTGCATTCTATACGAATGTACACGGTCAATTGATGTTTGAAACAAATATATTANTTCAGAACTATATAGTGAAAGACATATGTCTAGGTCAAAATGTTACAACTGTAAGCGGAGAAAACTGATCAATATCTGTGAGTGAGAAATTGGACGACAATAAAAAGTGTGAATTGCACATTTGATCGTTGTGTTTAATAATATCCGAACAGAATGGTCTTCTCAGTTCAAGACAGTTAGGCCAATCGGCCCATCACAGATCGTGACTAATAGTTGTTCCAAAGGGAGAATAAATTATTCACATCGAAAATGATTGTTCCTTCTAAATTTGTTTTTTCCTATAAGACTTGAAGGTACACGAATTGAAGTCAAGGTGAAAGATGTGCTAAAATAAAAACTTTAAGGTTACAACAATCAATAATTTGCTTTCCTGCAGGCATGTAGTTCTTTAGTCCCGAAAATTCTAGTCATTTCCAGTGATGGACCGACAGTCAGCGCTGCAGAACCACGACCGGGTCTCGAGTGTGCGATGTTCGTTCAACCGGTCTTGAACAGTAGAATGGCCAGATTTCCAACGTAGAAGTAGATGAAATGATTCGACTCATGCGTCACGTAGCTGAAAATTAAAGTAAGTTTGGGGTTAAAAATAAAAGTAAATTATATTATTGATAATCTTGAAAAATGATAGAAAAGTAACGAAATAATTGTTTGTTTTGCTGACTGCTTTCAAGGTCATCTAAATCCGAGATATATACCATCATTTTTCGCTGTATTGGTAAAACCACACACATGTTCATCAAAATGTATTTTACCATCAGCCGTTCAACACGCCGGTGAAGATCGTCCAGCAGTGTTGACCGTTCAAGTAACACAAAATAAAAGAAATGTAGTTCTTTCGCCAAATTAATNGATCCAGGAATGTGTCTGTAGAACGAATTCTGTAGGGGGGTAGCCAAGTGGTTAGTTCGCCAAATTGTGGCCCGGAAGTCCTGGGTTCGAACCGCTCCTCTGCCGCCTGCCATCCGTATTTCTGTATTTCCCCAGGCAGCTTATGTATGGCCTCAGCCCCCTTCTTGAAGGTTGACTGTACATTGGTATACTCAGTAAATAAAAACGGAAGTAAAAAGACATTTATATGTTACATTTACATTTTCAGTGCAAAATCGTTTGCGTGTACATGTAACCGTGTGGAAACCTACTGCATCAAGTAGCTATTCTTGACAAATAAATTAGCCTTCATAATGTCGAATAACTGGTTTTCAGTCGTCCGTGAAAACCTACATTGAGGATATTTTGTCCGATTGAATGGTTTGAATGCGCCACAGTAACTCACAGGCATCCTGTAAAATTCTGCTAGCAAAAGATGCATTACAAAGTGGAAGTCCACGACGCCATGCCCTATGACATTTCTGTAAGAAAAACAAACGTCAACACCGAAAACAAAGTAGGTATTATAAATGTATCTGCAGATAAATAATCCTTTGGCGGTGTACTTTAATCTGTGGAAATCTCAAACCCCACCAGTGATTACGGTGAGACCAAGATAGCTCTAATTCGGACTCCGATCAAAGTAGACTGCAAGGTTGTATCGCAGAGGAAACTTTGAAAGAAGCAGAAGAAAGTGTTGGACCGCCTCATCAACCTGGCAACGTGGATACGATGATGTATTTGGAATAAGATGCACAAGTTTCATCAAATTCATCAGCCGCTGTTTGTCGTTCTCCTACAAACAGTCGCAGTGGTATTTTCTCGATTACGAAACCTGGCTTTGTTCTCTTTTTAAACAACTTCCACTTTTTTCGGGATGGGAGAAGAGCTGCCATTGAAAACATTATAGAGAAATTTAGACGGTTCTGATGATAGGATTTGAACACACGTCTTTCGAGACGAAAATATCGTAACGTTACCATCGGACCGCAACCACCCATCATTTCTTTTCTGAGAAACTCGCCTTGTTTGGACCCAAACTGACATCAGAGTCCCAGGATGGACATGTTCTTGCACCATGGTTGAAACACAGATTATATGTTCACATACATCTTGAATTCTAAAAAAATGTTCGCTCTTTACAAGAGTTGTTTCCGGTTGAAATTACCAATTCAGACGTGGTTCACCAAATCATTGTGTTTACAGGAATTAGCAAGCTTTGTATTTTTTTCACATATGGATAGTAAAGTCACGCTGAACATTTTCTTCAGATCTTTTGATATTTCTCACTGAATGAAAGAGCTCTTTGTAACGCGTCTTTTCGGCGTGTTGGTGTCAAAAATACACGTTCCTGTAAAATAGTCACACTAGTGTTCCCCAATTTACTACTNTACTCTTTATTACTCTCCATTAGATTTGTTATAAACATGGAAATATTGCATACGGCACGGATTATTTGGTACATGATTTCGGTGGCTAAGCGCAGTGGAAATTACCACTTGCGTTCCTGTGCGTACTTTCAATTGGTTATCAGGTCTCATGGTGGACTGAATTCAAAAGAGTATTTCTGGCCTCGAGTGTGTATAACTGTACGACTGTATGACTTGACCAAGGATGTTATCAGATTATTGAATCAGTTTTACTAAAACGGTAAATGATAGCAAATATATATTGATCGGAACAGACGAGATTCAAAACTACTGCTCACCTTCCAAAATTTTGTCCCACAATACAGTGCCATGGTGGGGAATATTTCTTGTCGAACTGTTTCTTAATGTATTGTGCAATATCTTTCTCCACGGTGTGCAGTTCCACAGCTCGTTCTGCCTGCTGAACGGCCTCCTTTTGCATCTCCTCACTCATATCACAGTCCCTGATCATTGATTGCGTGTGTGTGTGTCTGTGTCCGTTGGTTTTCTCAATCCCTTTGAGCAAATGATGGTCGTAGTGGGGATGTCATCAGATTTTAGACCGTCATTCCGTATCCATTGGTGGTGCTCATAAATCACACATGCACACAGCTTCCCCTTGGTGGAGAGATATCTCAGGATTCTCGGGACAATTTATAATCTCGTACACGAATGTGCGTCCGTGCGTGCGCGCGTGCGTGCGTGCTTGCGTGTGCCTCGATGATTTTCCGTTTCCAGCCTGAGCGGAATGTTTTGTG